>BLFK01000383.1:379431-381931 GCA_014634185.1 Astreopora myriophthalma | reverse complement strand
AGGTGGGCTTGGCCAACGGTTGGCCATCAAGATTTCAAAGAGGACAGATTACAGTTGATTGCTGCTTATGACAATATTTGAACGCGGTAACTGTTCATCAGTAGGATGCCTAAACTGCGTGCAATTCCACAATTGCTTTCGGCGCCATTAAATTCAGTTAAAGTGCCCCTAACCTCAAATGTTTTTGTTTGCTGAGATAAATCTCTTCACTTGTAGCAAACGTATTTTGCCGTTTTCACCTTAAAATTTCACTTTTAATGGGCTGTAAAACGTACAGAAACTAGCAGTCGTTTGTGCCACGGCCGTGCTAGTGAGAGGCGTGGATCTATCCTCAGATGACGTCACAAACTGCTTTGCAATGCAAAAATCCTTTCAAAACTGCAATGTAAAGCAGTGTGTGACGTCATCTCAGGATAGATCCATGCCTCTCTCACTAGCACGGCCGTGGAACAAGTGTCTGCCAATTTTGTCAACCAAACGCAACTTGTGCGGCCTGTTAAAATCGCAGTCACAATGGGTAAAGGCAAAATATGTCTTTTATAGTGCTGAAATTCTACTTTTGCAAAATAATTTTAAAAAATGAGTTTAGGGGCACTTTAAGAGGCCATCATAGGGCTGGTAGTCGTCCAACAGTTGGTTAAGCGTCCATAGAGGGGAGCTGTCCTTCCCAAGTACCCAGAAGAGTTCAGCTTTTCCTGGTGCGCTCCGTGCTGTAGGCTTATGCTTCGTTCTTCTTTGAACTAAGTTCATTTTCAGACTCAGATGCATGGTATCAAGCTGCTATTTTTCCCTCTTATCTCTTATTTTTCTGAACCCTTGGCATATTCTTCTATTTTTCAAAGAAACCCCCTATTTCTGCTTGCCGCTGTATCAAGTCACGTTATTTGAATCAACGACAGTGCACTCGGAGGCATTGTAGTCTTTTTGGGAACGCCCGATATCGGACGGGGCCTCACCGGCAAGATTAAACCAGTACACGTACTGAACATTGTCACCCAACATATCCCAGTACTTCAACTGATGTTTTCTCTATTTTCAATAGACTCATGTGCCTCAAGCTCCAGTTCCAACACAACCTACACCCTCGGCACCCGTTTTGGAACACCGTGACATGGCCACGGAATGCGTAATATGCATGGATCGAAGGGTAAGGACATGGAAAGATTGCGTGACACAGCAGGCTTCTGTTGATATTGTGAATTAGTGAATTTCAGCAGGGAAAGCAAAGTATAAGAACTTTGTAATTTCATCAGTTAACACACATTCCGAACTTGAAAAAGAAAGATGATTTCAGTGTTTCAAGTTTTAATCTATTTCAAGTCTTGTTATCCAAAAAAAGTAATAGTTTTACTGCAGTGACGGTAACCTACTTAAGGTTTTTGTAAGACCATTATTTTATATTATCATGTGTGCGAAGGTGTGTCTTACCATTTTAAAGTGGTCACCATGGCAAAATAGCGCGAGAGTTCCTTTTTAATCCCCGAGATTTTCTTCCTTCTTTTCACAGTCTGACGTGGTCCTGTTGAACTGTGGTCACGTGTGCTGCTGTTTCACGTGTTCCAGCTCTTTGACCAATTGCCCGATGTGCCGCAACCCTGTCGCACAACGCGTGCGGATATTCGTTTCCTGATGATCCCGCTCTGCATAGATAGCATAAGCAACGAGTTTGTCAGTTGTCAGTGAGTGGGATCCTACTGTACTTATTCATCCATCATGGAAAACAGCAAACAAAGCAGCTAACAAACCAGCCGGTTACAATACGGCAAAGCTATGATACTCGGTAGAAGCTGACGTTTTGTCTTATAATTGTTGCTATCATATGGCAGGTTTTTGTCTAGTTCGCACAACTTCGCAGGGCGTAAAATTGTAGATATCGTACCTAACCTTAACCTTGATGATGTCAGCTTTTTTTCATGAGAAGCAAGTTGCTAGGAATTGGCACGATTGTGTATATATACTTACAGTTTTTCCAAAAAAAAATCTTCGCTTATTTCTTTTTTTCCTCCGCACTTATATGATGCTTCACGTCCTATTGAATATATACACAAAAGCTTACAAAGTAAGGATAAAGTATCTTAAGGAAAAAAAACCGGTCGAGAACAGGAGGCATGAAAGTGGTAGGAGGGCACATAAAGGGTCATTTTGAATTATGGGGTTATCAAGTCCTTTTTACAGTATTTTTAAAGCAAGGATTAGGCGAGGACAAACGTGCACTTATGTCCAGAAATGCAAGTAATTAGATGCACGCTCCATTTTAATATCCATCACGAAGTGTCCCGTTAAGTCTAAGCATCTAGTTCCTGTTTCTAACAATACGGTTAAGGTTTGCGTTAGGGTTATTTCTAGGTTAGGGGAAATGCAACTGTTCATGTATAGTTGAAAAGCACAGTTTGGAGGACACTTTGTGACGTTTATTGCCTTTAGTTCTGGACACAAGTGATGTTGAAGTTGAGAAGAAGAGCAAGGGGACACTTCGTGACGCTTATCAAAATCGGCGTGC
>BLFK01000383.1:359593-372121 GCA_014634185.1 Astreopora myriophthalma | reverse complement strand
CTAATGTCATTGTATACGCTAAATTATTGTCCTCGTTTGTTCGCGCGGAATTCAAACAATAAAACAAAACAAAATATGTCCGAAAAAGCGACAGCGTTTTAAAGTTTTACCGGAAAATGCGTGGTTCCTCTTGTTTTGTCATGCTTAGCAAATGCGCATGCGCCAAATCCGTGTATTGCAAATTAGTACCAAAAAATATCCTTACCATATGGAAGACATGACAGCTATAGTCGCAAATATATATCGCTCCAAATCATAGTATAAAGCAGAAGGAGCTGAGCTGCGAGTAAGTAAGGGATCTGTCACATATGGTCTAGGGGCCGACATTTCTCTCCCTCACTGCCTATCGGGGATAGGTATCCGAAAGTGGCAAGTATAAGCGATCCGCGGGCCGAAATCTCGGGGAGACTCGTCATGGTACACCGCTCAGGCTTAAATGTCCAGAGGTACCGCTACCGCTTCTGCATATTTTTCTTTAGGTATTTAGTATGCGCATGCGTAACTGTCCTTGTGTATCAATATGCCACGTGGGAGTAAATTAATAAAATTCCAGTCCGTGATAGATCTATTGTTGAAAAGAAGAAAGAGCAGAAGAATAAGTCGTAATGAGGGTCTTTCCGTTGGGAGGACCACGGGTAGTTAATATTCCAGTTAGCAATGATAGTTTTTGACAACATAACAAGTTCGCATTTTGTTTCTGTTCGTTCGTTCGTCGTATCATTGTGTAATCCCGTTAGTTGGTTGATGACAAAGAATTGGCTATCGCAGTTCTTTGTTTCCTGCTGAGGAGCTGAGGAGGCACTGATCAGGCTATATTGTGGTCCTGGGTTTGTCTCCACACCCCATACCTAGAAACCAACCATTCAGCAGTTTTGTGGTTCAAATAGGCTACAAGTAGCGTAGTTACTAAAAGAAGGAATGGTCTAAAATGGTATCAAAAATGATCTAAAATGCCCTAAAATAATCTTATATTTTAGATCATTTTAGGTCATTTTAGGTCATTTTAGGTCATTCCTTCTTTTAGTAATTATGTTAAACTCAGATAAAAGGGCTCTGGTGTATTGCCCTTTGTTGTATTTGCTCGCAGGAGGTTGCATGAGCACGCTTCCCCATGTTTCAGCCAGTTTTCATGATGGCAACAAGAGGTCATATTGACCTCCAGGTGGCTTTCCAAGTGCACAGAGAAACATGTATGCAAACTCCAAATGTGGGTGACATCATTGGTCAAATGTGGGGTTTGATTCCACGACATGTTGGAACATGGCAATGTAATCAAAAGTTTGCATATAAGACAACAGAAGTAAGAAGAAAAAAAAAATAAAAATATTTGAAAGGTGTTGGAATAAGGTCCATTTTGCATATTCAGTAGCTTGTGTTCCAAGCATGTTTTTGTCAAAGGTTAACAACCTTGATTAAAAGAGAAAACAAGATAAGAGCTAACCAGAGTAACTTCTATTTTCCATTGTCTTAGATTCACGGCCATGATCTGGAACAATGGAACCGCAACAAATAAACTGGTTTTAAAAATTGCAAACCGAGTATAAATTTGAACCACGTGTAGTACTACTAAAGGGAAAAGAGGTAAGATGGGGATTTGTTTGGTGTTTATTGCATGCTCAAGTGGTACATTTGCAAAGACAGTGATCATATTCATGTACATTACAAAATAGAGCTGCTTTTTCAGTCACAAAGTTAATGTCTTGCTACATATCACCAATTGTGATCTCTATTACAGATGACAAAATTCCAAAACAACAAAAAAGGATATATAAAAGCTGACTTAAAACATCCAGAGAACAGAAGAAAGAAATAAAAGTTACTGGGTCTGACTGCTAGCTTACTGTCTCATTTACTTTGCGACTGGTGATACCTTTTTGCAGTTTGCATCTACGTTGACTGGTAAGCAAGGGGAAGTGAGGACATGGAAATATTGCCCTGAGGGCAGGAAGACTTGCTCAGTTGCTCTAGTCCTATTCAAGTCTTTGCCTTCCCCGGGTTTTGAGGGGGGAGGGGGATTAACAATGGTTGCATAAAGGCTATACGCTAGGATTAAGCACCGTTAATTATCCATATACGTACAGGTTGCGCCCATTGTCTGTAATCGACAGTGTAGGTAACTGCTACATTTAATACACACTTTGATAAAAATTCTGTTGTTAATAAATAAAAGCCGCACGAGAAGAACTTCTTTTTGATGTCGTGCGTTTGTTACACTGTAAAATCGGAGTTTTTCACATTTAAACCCTGAGAAGTTAGGAAATACATGACAAGAGAGTTCCCTCGCTAAACGATCGGGTCCTCTTTATCGAGTGTCAAGGGAAGTCTTTCCGCTGTTAACTTTTCCAAGAAGAACCTTTTACATACATTCTCTCCTGCATTTCACACGGTTCCCATAAAAAAACGAAAACTATCACTAACAGTAAAGCATTGGCTAATAAAGGAAGACAACAGTTTTCAAGTTCTATTGACAGGTAACCCAGGCTATCTATGTGTGTCAAATGCAGGTTTTATGTGGGAAAATAGGGGGCACATATGGGGCGCAGTTCAAGTCAAGAAATTTGTAAGAAATTGTGAATAAAAATCGATGAAACATACCATACGGCCAGTCATGGTTGTCCTTAATGCTCACACGGAGTTTCGGAAAGTAATGCATCGGTCAATTGAAACCCCGGCACCCCGACCCCAGGGACATAGCGGGGATTTAACGTTTCCATAGCCTGGATTTAACGCACTTTTAACGGCGCGTTGGCCCCGGTGGGCGGTGGATTTAACAAAATGCCATTGAAACCGGGACCGTGGGGCGGTGATTTAACAGCACGCGATCACCTAAGGCGGGGGCGACCGCGGGGACTTGGAGGACTAAACAAAAACTAAACATGGGCTAACCATGGAGGACTAAACAGCAAAGCCTTCAATCTGTTGAAACTTTTATCTGAGTTTAACATAATTACTAAAAGTAGGAATGACCTAAAATGACCTAAAATGATCTAATATAAGATTATTTTAGGGCATTTTAGATCATTTTTGATACCATTTTAGATCATTCCTTCTTTTAGTAACTACGCTACTTGTAGCCTATTTGAACCACAAAACTGCTGAATGGTTGGTTTCTAGGTATGGGGTGTGGAGACAAACCCAGGACCACAATATAGCCTGAATTTCTGCTCAGTGCCTCCTCAGCTCATTATGTTACGAGCCAGCTGAAATTCAGGCTACCCTTACCAGGGATAATATAGGCAATAATAGGAAATTACAACACTTCATACTCTCCCTTTATTGAAAATAAAATATTTGTTTTTAAATAAAATTCAGTAGGACTGTTCAGCTAACTAACATATTTCAAATAAAATTTTGTTACAAGCACAAAGTTCCATCAGTCAATGCTTAGTGATTACCATTACATAAAATTAAACATGACCTCCACTTCAACAAACTTAAGAACTTTTTAAAAATATTTTAAATAGCTGCACAAAATTATTGCCAAAAAAGTCCTTCAGCACAGGTCATCAAGATTACCACCCTCATGCTGTTCAAATAATGTTAAAAAGTAAATAACAAGTACAAGTGTGTCATGATTTAAATTTTGTACCACACCCCCACCTCTAGAAAAAGTTTCCATGTTATTTCTGCAGCTGGACCCAGATGTTCAAAGCTGAGCTGGATAACTTTATTCAATACACAAGTCCCATTCTGTCAGTTTCAATAAGAACAATGATAAAACATTTTTTATGCATTAAGCTACATAAGCCAATGTTATGTTTATAGAGAGACCCCGTAGATCTCCAGATGTGGTCGGTGATTAGCGAATGAAACAATAGATGATCAACACAAATAATGCTACAGGTCACAGAATAGGTCTACAGAAGCTGTGAGACAGAATTCCTTTGTTCGTACCCTGGATAGCGAGTGATCTTTCAACATCTGGGAGTGACCAGAAGTTTTGCACAGCAAACTTTCATTGACTGGCTGCTTAATCATCTAATGCACACCAGCACCCCAAACAGTAGCTCCCTGTACTTAATAATTTCAATAACATCATATTCCACCTGACACTCTTGTCACAGATCATTATGAGATTTGCCTATAACTCTTTGTCTGTAGCTTATCTCATTGAACATACTAATTTAATAGCATGATAAACCACAAAAATTCAAAGCACTTTGCTTCAATTTGAAGATTTCCACTGTCATTAACAACAAGCATTATCATTTTCAATGAATCAGTACTTCTGCGTAACTTTTCTTCATGTACATGTACTTGTGATTAACAACTGTCTGGGATAAAAAACAAAATTCTCCCAAACACTGTTAATTTACACCTATAGTAACCATAAAGTAGGGGGAGGGTACCCATTGTAAGGTTAGAGTCAATCTTTGGAATATTTCTTTTTTCATTAAAAGACTAATTTCCAACTGATATGGTTAAACCTGACAGTGTTATTTACAATGCTTTGCCAAGGAAGGCAAACCATTTTTCCTGAATCCTTGTTAGCATAAGTAACCATTCAGCACCCTCTTGGGATTTCTTGTTAAGCACTATGCATAACCACAGATATTTACTGTTAGGAGACAGGAAATTTGAGAAAAAAACTAGGTTGAAATCATTTTAACCTGGGTTTTGTTTACAACTATAACAGGTTTAAGTATTCCACAGAATTTGACAAATAATGGAAAGGCACTTCTGTCTGCAGAACTATTTTTAAGCAAGCATTAGTGAAGTCTCCATTCTCATTTCCATCCTTATGGACCAGACCAGAGCTTGCACCATAGGAGTTGCAGCACGTGACAATAGATAAACAGTTTCTTTGGTAAAACCTTTCATTTTATCGCAAAACACAACATCTACTAAAAGAAGATGATATAATAATTTGAATAATGATACAATATAACTTAAAATATATTACATAACTGTTGCAGGTAATTTTTAATTTTAGTTCATTTTAATTTTGACTAGTTAATTTTTTTATTAACTAGGCAATGTTTCCTTTATAACCAGGTATTTTTTCTGACTATAGTTAGTTTTATATCACTCTGTGCCAAGAATTAATGGTTAGGCCTAAGCACTGATTTGAAATGGTTAGCTTTTAAGTTACAGTTATGGATACTACTGGTAAACAGCATGTATGTTCTCATTTGGCATAAATTAAGCTTTGGTTGAGGTGAGTCTGGGACTAAAATAGGAATAAGTTCAACTAAAATGAGGGAATTTGCAAGTTAAGTATAATAATAATGGTACAGGATAGAGACAAGGGAACCGACAGAAAAAAGATGGACAAATAGAAAAAAAAAAGGAAAGAAAAGTAAGAAAAATCTGTTCTTAAACAGTTGATTATGACCATAGCGATGGAAAAAATACCTGGTTAAAAAAATATGTACCTAGTTTGAAAAAAAAATTACCTATGAAAAATTTTTACTACAACATAACTACTGTAATAATAATAATAATAATAATAATAATAATAATAATAATAACGCATCTGTATTAAATCTAACTTAGGTAGGTATATTGCTTCTTTTATGGTTCACTCTGATTAGGATCACCCTTCTTATCAACTAAGGTAGTTTTCATCTCTGTGTCATCAGAAGAGGCATTCTTGTTAGCATCGGCACCCCTGACAAGTGAAGTAAATAACACTGGTTAATGGCAAATAGCTCAAACCTTTCCTTCGGCTACAACATATAAAGAAGTGTCCATTAGGAGGGCAGTACTTGGTCCAAGGTTGGGTAAAGTGTTTGGATATAGGGATGTCGCAGAGGGTTTGAAACGCTGACCTTGTCTTGGACAAAAGAAAGCCATAAGGCACCTACCCGGTTAAAAAAACACTGCTAAAGATCTTGTAAAACTAATGGAACATTGATTTAATGGCACCAATTGTGCCAAAATACCCTGAGTGTAGGGCATGTAGTGCAGAAACAAATCATTCTGTATACCCAATTGAGGACAGATCTGTGAAAAACCATGTCCTGTTGAATCGTACATACCTCTTACTAACTAAGTTCGACAGCCATACTGCAAGTTACAGGCCGCATTTTTTCCAGTTCAATTTGCACAAGAGCCGTGAATTGAACTGGACAAAACACGGAGCAGTAACTTACAATATGGCCCAAGAAAACAAGGTTAGTAAGATATTTCTTATACCCCTTGGGAACGAATTGAACAGGAAAGCACACTCTGAATAATTTAACGGGCCGTGCTATAGAATATGTCCCGCTAAATTGGCCAATCGTAGCACAGGTACTACCTCAGAGTCATAACAAACCCTTGTATGGGCCAAATATTTCTGCTGACTCCTCCTCCCATAGGGTTTGTTTTGTTTGAATCATCAAATTCAACACTATTTGATAATAATCATATCGTTTACTGTTAAAAAACTGAAATTTGGTAAATGTCAACTGGCGAGTTGACTTGAAAACAAAGTGTTGTTTTCTAGTTGAATAACTGTATAATTATCTAACTTACTTTTTCCCAATAGCTAAAACACCATACAAGGCAGCAGTGATGATGACACAGCCACAACCAACAAATGTGGAAACTTCAAGGCAAAATATAATAGGAAGTATGGCCACTCTACAGAAAAGACACACAGAGTACATTTATGTGAATAATGCAGCCTGGCATTGAATGGCACATGAAGGGTGTATTTCTTATGCACGCATACTTGAAGAACAGAATTTCATGTGAAGTAAATCTTTGGCGTAGCATTGTACAAATTAAACTATGTTTCATTCCATTTGCAGGGTAGTGACTTGTTATAGCACCCATCGTCCCATGCCTCTCTTTCAGAAACTTCATTTCCACATTTCCATCACCTCACTCCAGTGTAAGCTACAGGTAATTTGGCCAACATATGAACTGCAGCTCGGTCAGTGAATAGTCATTTGAACTGCACAAAAGACTTTTTTGTTACCTATTTGAGAGGCCTTCCAAGGGGGGGTCTGGTGTCACTTTGTCGCTTGTTTTAGAGCCAGTCCGTCACCAGTTTTGTTATTGACAGTGTCGCTGTCACATCCCCTTTTTCTGTCAATTAATTTCTGTCAGTTGCCGGTGTTTTGGAAAAAGACTGTTGCCAAATTTTGAGGTCATGTCGCCTGTCCACAAAACCCCTTGGAAGACCTCATTTGGAGTAAAACAGTCATTTTGGTCTTAGTCGAATACGCCACTTTCAAGTTCACTTGAGCCTCTTTTTCAAAGCGAGTCTAAGTGCAAAGTTTTTCTTATGAAAATAAATTTTTATTCATCTGCAAAGTAAACTAAATTACCACACTTGGACTCACTTTGAAAAGGAGGCTGACCTGAACTTGGAAATGGACAAGAGAGGATAATGGACAGAGAGGGAGTCTTATGGTGTTTGCTGGGATATGTGAATTTCACTAAAGTTATTTGTGGACACTGGAAGTCGGTTTCAAGAGAAGTCCGCAAACTTTATTTGTCTTATTTAAAATTGAAAAACCATTAAACGGTACAGATTTATGCATATTGCAGCAAAAATGTGGCATATGACCCAAAACATCCCACATTAAAGGCACGAGAGCCATAAATCACTATTTGCGGACATCTTGCAAAACAGACTTCTGTCGCTCAAAATAACTTTACTGAAATTCACATATCCCAAAGGCTAGACTGGGTGTTTCCTTCTCTGTACCATTATCCTCTCTTGAAATGGCTTATTCTCTTCCAGTTTGAACCTTGATGAACAATACAAGCTCAAATGATTGTGATGACTACAAATTACACAAAATAATTCATGACAATTTTTGGAAAACTAGGTTTCAAGTAAGTAACGAAAACTTACAGAAAATAAAAGGATCCCCTCATCCAGAATTTAAAATGACTCTCAATCCAGACGCTAATTGCCACAAGCGCAGGGACGTACTGACAACACATAGGAGCCTCAAAGGCCAATATCAATGCACCCATCACACTGAAATGTAAACAAAATTTATTTTCATAAGTTAGTCATATTGTAGAGATGTCAAGCTCATTAAAGAGGATATGAATCTTAAGTGTGCTGAGTGTTTAACTATGCAGTTTTATTTGTTTGATCTATAAACAGATTATAACTGTCAGTAACCAACAAAAATTACCACACTGATGCCTCCTTTACCCTTATCTTTCTATTA
Organism: Astreopora myriophthalma; assembly: GCA_014634185.1. NCBI lineage: Eukaryota > Metazoa > Cnidaria > Anthozoa > Scleractinia > Acroporidae > Astreopora > Astreopora myriophthalma. Next base: position 364,001 of record BLFK01000383.1, on the reverse strand, counting down.
CTTTTTTAAATTAAGAAGAAAGAACACAAAGTAAGCTGACACAAAAGGTAACAAAATCCACAACCTTGTAAAAGCTGCACTAAGTGGTGGCAATTCTGGTCACACGCAGTTGGAAGTGTTGAAAGCTTATAACTTATCGACAGGTATAGATGTTCCCGGTAACTAATATACCTGACAACGACAAAGCTCCAAAAGCTTTTTTTGGTTTTTCATTTTAAAACTCGATAGTATCACATGAGAACTATCTGTACTTGAATTTCCTCTTTAAATGCAGTGTTAAATTGAGCAAACATGGGTTCAGAGTATTGTGAGCAAATCCCACTGCAGTCTACCTTGTTTGCATTTTCATCTCATACCTCACTGGTAGAAAATGATTGCTTTGTCAAAATAATATCAAAGTTCTCAGGGTTTTGGCAGCCCACCAGTTTAAGTTAAATGTGATCTTACATCATGTATATTCCCATTCCTAAGCATGTTGCTGACAACGTAAACAAAACAAAGAAGCCAAGTGCTGCAGAACCTAGCAGACAAGAAAACAGGGATATTTGAATCAGTATAAGCTAAAAAAGAATTCTGGAGTCTAAACAGCTGGTATGCATAAATATCGATTATGAATGTAAATCACATGATAAACGAACTCCTTCTGCCAACAGACTTAACACAATACCAGACCAGTAGAGCATAGCTAAGGAAAGATTAATTAGAAAAAAAATCTATTTTAAGGGAATTCGCGATTATTTTTCGTGCTTACCGATGTCTGTGGGTTCGGTCAAGGGTACAAGATTTTGGAGGAGCTACAGAACCCCAAAATTACTTCAACAAGGAAAGAGCAACAATATAAACAATTACAGCACTCGAAACTATTTGAGGTGCAGCCAGTCAGATGTTCCCGTTCAATGTCTTATCATAACGGGAACATAAAACCTTGCACACGGAAAAAAAAAACCGAAATAGGACGCAATACCCAAGAGCTAAATTTACATCAAATTAGTGTAGATTTGTTGGCTACTTGAGAGAGCATATAAAGTTTCGACACAAAAAACAGAAAGTTGAAAGATCATAATATTAAGGTATATCAAAAATCAAAACACTCACATAGCCCAGATACGGCACCCCAAAATCGGACCACGAGCCTCATTCCTTTCGGAACACTGCTATTGTTTGCGGTGTCTGCCATTCTTATATTCAAGTGAAATTTTCAATTCAATAAACAAGTCGAAATTGTCCAAGGTTTTCCAACACTTCGCTCAGCTGATTTCCATGACAGAAGAGCGAGAATGATGATTGCGTGGATAACAGACTCGGAATGAGTTCGGGTTTATCTTGTGACGAGAAGTACCAAATATGGGTATGAGACTTGACGGAAAATATTCGCTGGAAACAGCCTCGCAGTGGAAACGAGGCTGTAGCCGGAGAACTCTTGGTATGCTTCCGTAATGTCCTCGTAATGGCCTCGTGTCGTGTTTGGTTGAGGCGATAGCTACCGCATATGGTTATAGTCGGAAATGTTCGGTAAGCCACATCTGGTTACCTACTGCGCATGAAAGTAACATTGTCACGAACTCTTGTTTTGCAAAATCTGGAGATGAAGGAGGACTATCAAAAATGAGGGAATTTGAACTTCAAAGCCTAAAATCTCTAAGATCTGTCCCTCTAGTCTGTGTTAAAATTACTAGCTCGTCAGGAAAAGAAAGTAATCTAACGGTCTGTGTGAGAGATACAGTGAAAACCTTGAAAGATAAAGCCCTTGGTGGTGAATGTTCGAAGGAATCTCCTTTTTATAAACTCATCCTCGCAAAATCAAATCGCGAATTAAACGACGAAAAAACCCTAGAGGAGGAAAACGTTGAGGAAAGTGGTAAGAAATCTTTTTCCTTCCGTTATTACCACAAGCATTTCCTCTCTCTGACTCTGGCATGTATTCATTTTCTTCCACAGACGAATTGATTCTCGTCAAGAAACGTCATGACGCGGCTGTTGGTATCGCAGAAAAAGTAATGACTATTGTTTTATTTATTGTATAAGTTCTTAAGGAGATCCACTTGCCATGCAAGTTAAAACGTACAGTGATGCAAGTTTTATATAAGCTTAAACATGCTAATTAAGTTGGTGTAAGAACGTAGAAATGGAAAAATGTTAGGTTGTTTGCCTAGTGAGGTCGTTCAGTTTGCTTTTTGCTTATCGTGCATGCAGTGTGAAGGTAAGGTCATGTCATCCTTGAGTATTTTGATTGAACTCTAGGGACAATGTGTTGAAGATTTCATACAATTTTACGACTTAAAAGTTAAGAACAGCATATTAAGTATTCCCTCTCCTTAAGTCCTTATTACATGTATACGGGAACCTCACTCTAACAGAAACTTGGCGTTGAAAACTGGCGTATTTCTCTGTTGCATGAAAAAATGAACCTCAGCATTTGCATTTTGAGTATTTCGTTTTTAAATCTCCTGCCTGCAAGGGTGCTGCCATTTTGGATTTCATGGTTTCCTGAAACATTAATTAATTTGTTGCAAGAGCGGATGGTCATATTCAGGACCCATTTGTTGAAACCCCAGTTAAGTGAATCCTGGGTTAGCGCTAACTTTGATTTCAGTTTATTTACCCAACATTATGATTTCTGGAAGATTTTTGTCAAATGGGTATGGCTTTGACTTTTCTTTCCATTAAGCCTGAAGTTACTTTTTGAAAGCATTTTCAACACCTTGGTTAGCATCCAATTTCAGATTAACCCTGATTAGTTTTTGAACAACTGCGCTACGCCCCAGGAAGTGACAAATGCATTTAGAACTTTGTTGTCAGGTTTATGTTGCAGGTAAAAATCATGCCTGGTGAAAATTATTTCAACCTTGTTTGATTTGAAATTTTATTTGTCTGGTATCCGTTATCATACACATGCATGGGATGCAAAGAAATTACAAATCAAAGTAATTTTTTTCCCTGACGTTAATTTTTAACTACAACATTTATATGAACATGCAACGGCAGGGCCAATAACAAAGCTAACACACTTTTAATATCTGGATTATTAGTCTACTTTATATAAACGTGCAGAAATCAGAGAACAACTTCATCTAAGTGTAGAGCCAAAGGCCCATGTTTCTAGCTTTGTAATGGTTTTCTTAAACCATTCTTTTGTAACTCAGGAAACAAGAAACCTGTTTTGCTAGTGTACATATTTTTATTTGTTTGTTTTTATAAGACTTGGTCATTTTTAAACTCAAAGGCTGTGGATAAAAGTTGATGTTGCTGTAACCTAAATGCTTTTTTTTGTGCTTTATTTTGTACTGATTCAATTTCAGTTGTGTGTGGGATCATGTAGTACTGAAGTGTGTAACACTTCAGTACTACTACACATCAGGGATGGCAGAGCCAGGGGGTGGTTTGGGGGGAGGGCAATTTCAAGCAAAAAAATTAAAAAATGAATACTGAAAGTAGCAGTTCTGAGCTTCAAGATTTCAAAATTTTCTGGGGGAGGATTCCCCCAGACCCCTACAAGTTGGTGCCTGGGTGCTCAGTTGTAAGACCCCCCCTCCCCTCCCCCAATTCAAAATACACTCTGCCATCCCTGTACATTGTCCCCAGTTGCTAGAAACCTCTTTATGAGATGTGTCAGTATGTGTACATCCATCCCTTGATAAGATTTTTCTCAAATCAAATGTTCAAGGAATGTAAAAACGGCAGTTCTCAAGTTCCTGACCTCAATGTGGTCAAGAAGCTTACAGCTAAGCTGGATGTTGGGAAGGTCCGAGACTCTTCAGCAAGCCTCTCTCCACTCACCTTTGATGTAAGTGAATGCTCAGTTCATTTCAGTGATACATTAATAAACTACTAAAAGAACATTTGGGTCAATTGCATAAAAGAGAAAAATAAGTATTTGCATTGGCAGGATTTCAACCTTGATAATATACATGAAAAAATTTCTCAATCCTGATTGGCTAAGAGAAATGCAGTTTTTAGGAAACACGATGCAGAGAAAAGATAATTCAGTGCAGAAAAAAGGGAATTCAGTGCAAAAAAGAGAAAAACTTTTTTGGCTTAAAAAACTGAATGTGTGATGATATATTTGCAGGGTTTGAATAAATTATTTGTGCATGTGATTTACCAGTGTTGCTTCTGCATAATTATGATAAGCTCATCTCGCAATTTTTTCATGAATATTATTAATAAGTCATCACATGATTTTCCTCGTGCAATTTGGAATAAATAATCACTTGCCCTACAGACTTATGCAATTTTGTTAGTCTTTGAAAAAATTTACTCATGGTTATTTATTCCAAGTTGCACTCGAAATCATGATTACCTGTACATATTGCATGAGTTCCAGTTTAACCTTGTGCATAAATGTCCAGTTTGGTAACTTATATCTTGATTAATTACAAAAGCATCCATTCCCCCCCACCCCCCCCCC
>BLFK01000383.1:327893-351898 GCA_014634185.1 Astreopora myriophthalma | reverse complement strand
TGCTCTGAGTTTGGTGTGGTTGAGGTGGGGGGGGGGGTGGAGCTCTAGCGAGGGGGGCTGCTAAAATTGCGGACCGGGTGCTCAAACCCTGACCCTGTTTAAGACACAATTCTCTAATTCTGTCTTCCACATGGTAAGCTAACGTTGTTGGTAACCATTAGACTGCGGGAGGTGCCACGCACGTAAGCATTTGCTTAAAATGTCAATGGTTCTGGGGAAACTCGGAATTCAGCCCTTACCATTTCCGGAAAATTTCAATGAGTCCTTTCCCAAGTACACAAGAAAAGTACCGGGCCCTTGTCGACCTCATTACCCAAAAGATGTTGCGTGGCATATATAAGAGGGAGCTTACGAAACGACGACGCCGACGGCAAGATGACGCTACAAAACAATAGGTTTGGTGAGTAAAAGCAATGGCAGTGCACGCTCTGAACGTGCGTTTTACATTTTGGTATATTTATTTGCCGTCATTTCTTAAATAACGACGTGGAATGAGCAAATTTAAGGTTTTGTGGAGGACGTTAGCACATGACGATGAATTTTCAGTTCGCTCCCTACTCGCTCTTACCAGTTTAATTCTGCAACGGTTACTACTCAATTACAATGCGGAACGACATGAAATAGTTGCGTAGTGACACGAGAAACGCGAACTTATATTTTAAATGACGTCCTCGTAGCCGTCGATTCGTAAGCTACCTAATTTTGTCAGCGACGCCGTCATGGTCTTTTAAGAGAAGAACTTCCGCGTCACACTTTCGCTTATCCTTATCCATCGGTTTCGAGTGGATAAGAGCGTTTTCGAAAGTGCGAAGCCTTTCATTCTAACAGATGCTGCGTGACAATTTTGTCGGCGTCGCAGTCATCGTTTATCGGGAGATCTGATTAGGGAGCTTAAGCAAAGGCGTTTTTGAGCCAAGTACGTCAACCGGAAGTATAGCGTCTTCCTTTCAAACTGCATTGACGCTATCACATTTGTAATGCTCGGCGTCTTTCCTCTTACAGAGACGATTTTGCAAGAAAATTTGGGTGAAACCTCTGCCCAAGAATACGAAATGTCCACTTCTGGTTGGCGTATGTGGCTCAAAAACGCCTTTGCTTAAGCCTCAGGGGTACTCAACAGGTGCTTGGGTAGGGGGGTGCGGCCCGGGTGCTCAAACCCTGACCCTGTTTAAGACACAATTCTCTGATTTCCCTATCCCGTTTAAGACAGAATTCAGATTTTTCAGACCCTATCTAAGACATTTAAACCCAAATCATACCCTGTTTGTACTAGAATGAAATAATGATACACTCCTTTTGCCGGTTACCACTATCGTTTTTGAGTGTAATAAGCTGTAATTAGAAAAGTTAAGGGAAACCCACCAATAATTGGCGGCTTGTTGTCAGGCTTCTATAAACAAACTTCTGAGCTTATCCTGTTTAAGCCATTTGGTCATAGAGCCTGTTTAAGACAGAAAGTGATCAAATCGATACCCCGTTCAAAACAAAACACCCTGAAAACCATATCCTATGTGACCGCACTTCCCCGTTAAGGCATCTTGCGTATCTTCGTAGCTGGTTTCGTTTAGATCGGAGCTTTAGCGGTAAGTAAGCTTAATAATCCACAACACAGTTTTTTTTTTAGCTAGATCAATCCACAATGACGAACGGAATACGCGGCCCTCTACTTGCATCTGAATCGTACGTGACGGATGACAACCCTCAATTTTGTTGCTGTCTTTGTGGCTGTATTCCGTGTAGCATATTTACGATCTCCAAATTGTGGCGTTATATTTCAGTTTTGGTCACATTGCGAACATATTTAAGTACTCTTCCTTCAATATTCAGTTCTTGTGTTCTTGTGATCGATTGTATAGCAGAGCTCTTCGCTAGTGATTCTGCAACGTGGATTTCTGGTACTCCCTTTATTATGTAATTTAAAGTAAGCTTTTCCCAGCTGCCTTTTGTGATCCAAGGCTCGTTAATATCGACCGCAATTCTCACACGTTTACTTCACTTTTGACTGTGTGCGTGATGGCTAGATCGAGTTCTGTTTAAATGCTATGTATACAGAACTGTGGCTATCATCTCTTGAACCCAGCAGTGGTTTGATCGTCTTTCAAGAGGGAGCCGTTTCTTTCAAAACAAGCCGTAAATATTATCCCCGAAGAAGTGAATGAATCCAAAGATGCATCTCGTGATCGACGATCATTTCAAGTGTGGTTATTTATTGTCTGTCATCGAGCCGAGTACGGGGGCTGGGGTGTGTAAACCTGGGCTAGGCCATGTCCTACGTACCCTTTGGGCCTCCTTATGGCCCACCCTAAATTTACCATTTTTTCGCCGAAGTGACAAGGGAAAAATAGAGTGGTACCGTGTTTTGTTTTTTGCTTTTCAATTGAAAGTAAAAACAAAGGGCAAGGTAACCCTTACAAAATACTCCCCTTAGAAAATGAAACCGAAATACACCGAAGTGGTTTCGAAGCAAAAAGATAATCGTATTGTCAGGCTCGGGAAGAGCACGAAAGCTCGGACTATTTAAACAGCTGACACGCAAATTACGATCCTTAGCTTTGTATTTTACAAGCCATACGTCTTGATGATCTATATTTTTGGGATTAACCGCTATTGCAGGCCATCATCTCGGGATTTATTTCAAGACCTTACAAGTATGCCTGGCAATGTTAGTCTCATATCGGAAATACGTATTTGAAGGTAAATTTCCCCATGCTTGACTATTGATGTAATCACGTGACCTTGACTGGATTTTTCACTTTCAGTCGTTGCGTCGGGCGTTGTATCCTGCATTTCAGTCGCTGGTTTCTTTCAGTGAGTGAGAACTTTTGCGTATTTGGTAAGTAATAAGTTAACGAGAACACCCATAGAATCAGCAGAAGTTATGATTGCGCATGAGAATATAGAGCTGTGCATTTGCTCTGTTTCTTCTGTTTGAGCATATTTTAAGACTGCCGCTTTTGCTGCCAGACCTTGCTTCCTATACCTACTGTCTGGCGCTGGTCAAGTCAATGGCAAATTTCGCAACAGATTTAGTTTTTCTTACGGCGGTTTTCTAGGTGATTGTTTACATTGTGTGGTCCTGCTTGATAACTCAGCAATCATCGGTGTTACTTAGGCTCGACGTTTTGCTACGGCAAATCCTTGTACCTTAACATAATCGTCTGTGAATCATCTCTTGTACGCAGCAGTACTTAGAAAGCCTAGCATTTTCGATTCATTTTCGTACCTAAATTCGTCTTCTCTCTGATTATACAATCCGGTCCTCCTCAGTCAGCTTTTTAATGAACGTAACGGTTCACTATCGTGTGACAAATGAGTCTGCTTGTATCTTCTCACAAAGCACTTTCCAGTTTCGCTTACCACTGGGAAAGCCCCCGTCAATTGTAATATTAAATATGTTTCCTATTTTGATTAATGAGTAAGTAATAAGTTTTAAGTTAATGCCCTCAATGCAGGTATACGAAAAGATTCTTCATTAAAAAGAAAAAAAATCGGCAGCTTTACCAGTTGTGTGTGTTTGGATGAGATCATTCTCTTTGGAGCTTTGAAAGATTGACTCTTGCTGCTAGCAAATCAAAAATGATTATAGACTCCGGGGATCCGGACTGATGCGTCCGGACAAATTTCTGAACGGGAAAAGAACTTCCACGGATCCGCCTTACCATCACACGACACCCTGGAACCGTGCACATTGACAAGTTGACAAGTGTGGAAGTTTTTTACCGGTACGGTTCCACTTTCATACGTACTCGTCCTAACCGTTGAACCGTGCAAGTTTCTACCCAGTTATCGCGGTAAAGACCTGGAATCTAGTTTTCTCGTAAAGTTTTCCGGGTATTTTTCCACAAACCTCTTGGTTAGCTCTTGACTGTGTCTCAATCGACTCCCTCGCCTGCCTTTTTTGCTTTGAAATCTTGAACGACTTTTAAAAGCAAATTTATTTCTTTGTCCGTCCATGTAAAATTTTTTTCGGTGCACTTCTCTGACGCTGCCATTTTGGATTTCCCCAGTTTAGTGCTACGTGATTCGCTAAATGTAACAGCCTTAACCAATCATTAAAGAGATGTAGAAAAGCCATTCCAATGCCGCAACTGTGGTTTGGCGGTGATGGCGAATTCCTCCAGGCAGTGCATGCGCAAGTAGAGGTTTCAGGTGGAGGCGATGGTCATCTTCTCAGAAAGGTCGAGACAGGCTAGGGCCTCATAGTCCTGCTTGAAAGTCAGGCACCCCTCCCTCAGCAGTTGGAGGTCCGATTCGCAGTAAGAGACGAACTCTTTTTGAAAATCAAAAACCACTCCCTTGGCCTTTTGCTCTCTGTGCCAGTCTCGGCACCCCATGATGGACATGGCATGGTATGTAGTGTTCTGCATCCGGGTTGGGCCTCACGTAGTCCTGATGATCAGGCGTGTTGAACAGGTGCGGGAAGTACCCTTTCTTGAGTTCCGTCAAGCCGAAGGTCTTAAGCAACAAGGCTAGCGGTGTTGGAAAGCAAGAAATGAGTCGATGAAACATATCTTCTAAGTCAACTGCAACACCTTCCCGCCGTTGCGTACCTGTTCGATCTTGCACTTTTGACGATGGTACTCGTCGATCATAAGGTAACTGTGCAAATCCTGGAGGCTGTGGGCAAGGACGGTCAAGGCACACGTGTCTCTCTTCATCAGTATGTCGAGCCACTCGAGAAAGTACTGGATGAACGTACCCTTCTTGTCGTTGCACCTGCATGCTTTTGATGACGAACAAAATGTGCAGGGGCGGCTTCTCCTCCTCGTCTACATCATTGCCAAAGCCTCCATCCTCAAGTCGGAGTTGGAGGAGAGTTCACTGGCACGCAAGGTCTGCGATCCAGCAGTGGCCCCGCGAGGAGCACGTCAACGTAGGCACCATTCCTCTTCGAGCTCGTTGCCGGTCTTGGCCACTTGCACTTACCATCTGTGTTCACTGGCGTACTCCTTCAAGGACGCGAAGTTGATGAGCCCACGCACATGCCCGCCGATCCTCTTGAAACCGCACAGTAACTTGAGGCACCTCGGCACTTGTGTCCAGTGTTGGAGATGCAGGGTTTGTTTGGCCTGGCTGGCCTTCCCTTGTGGGTCTAGTGGGTCCGCAGTGACTGGCCAAGCAAGTGTCCCGGAAAACAGACACCCACATCGACTGCAGTCCAGGTGAGCAGAGTCTAAGTCTCCAGGTGAGCCTCCAGGTGGTCTGGTTCCTGCCGAAGCACCCCTTGATGCTGATCAGCTCATCGTAGTGCTCACCGACTTTCCTAGAGAATGCGAAGCAACTTAGGTCCGTTACCGTAGGCGAAGTTGGCACCGGTTGTCATCCACGGCCAATATGGTGTAATCGAACAGGCTGGGTGCCAACGGCAGTTGGGTGAGTTCCTCTCGTCCGCATGGTCCCTGTTCCATGCGAGCGTCCTCGAGGAATTGAATGGCCGCAGCAACTGGGAAACCACTGAAACCGCTGCAACTGGGGGTGAATGGATCTGGCACAGCATAGGTTTTTGTCTTTGGTGGGGATGCAGATCATGCGCTGCTTGGTCATCTTGAAGCGGGTGGAGGACTGATTACCCGGTAGTTTGGGCATGGCGTGTTTCTTGGGCCTGCCCTCCTGTAGGATGGCATGCACGCGGACGAAGGAGAGATGGAAGGAGTCGTTCATCTCGAATAGACCATTGTAGAGTTTTGTGCTCAGTTACCAGGCCTTTGGAATGAAAGCAAGGTTGGACTTCACCTTGTTTTCATACAAACCTCACTGCCTTTCTTATGTAAATAGGAACTAGTTAACATAAGATTAGCACGATTTACACAAGAAAACCACTTAGCTCTTTGTCGTAATAATAATAATAATAATAATAATAATAATAATAATAATGCCTTTAATACAGAATCCACAAAGTGGCTGTTCGCCTGTACACTGAAAACTATCCAACTAAATTCAAGTAATTACAAATACAGCAACAATTGATATTTGGAAAATAATAATAAAGTAAATGAATGACTAATAGGCCATATCTAATACTTGGGTTTGTGAGATTAAAATCTCTGTGTCATCAAAGAGAGTCGAGTCCGGGCATTACATCAATGGCATTATTGATTCGCAAAAGAGTCTATACTCCCTAATGTTTCTAACATGGGAAGGTAGACTATTGAGAAAAGTTGCGGCAGTATCCTGGAAAGTCCCAGATTCCTTGGGATACGTGACAGTGGAGCAACAGAGGATCTCAAGTTGTATGGAGACACTGCATGAGTGCTACGTCTAAGGTATTCAGGAAAATTTGGATCACAAGATTAGCACGATTTACACAATGCAAGTCTTCATCAATACGAGTCTATCAAAACGAGGTAAGCTCTAGCCTCGCTTTTATTCAAAGGACTGGTAACTGAGCACAGAACTATTAATGGTCTATTTAGCATCTTACTGACCCAGGGCCCGACCCAGCAAGTCATGGCTTCTACGAGGCTTACAGGGTATCAGGTTGTTAGGTTGTCAGGTTGTCAGGCTGTCAGGTTGTCAGGTTTTCAGGTTTTCAGGTTGTCCGGCTGTCCGGCTGTCAGGCTGTCAGGCTGTCAGGCGGTAAGGTTGTCAGGTGGTCAGGTTGTCTGGCTTTCAGGTTGTGAGGGTGTAAGGTTGTCAGGCTGTGGTTGTAAGGCTGTCACGTTATAAGGTTGTCTTTAAAGGTTTTGGGGTTGCCGGTAAGTGTTGAATAAAATCAACAAATGCCAGAATCCCCCATCCCACCTCTCCCGAATCAGGCTGACTAATCTAAGAATTTTGTTTTAATGGTTTTGACAATTTTGTTCCCTTTCGTGATTATTTATTTGATAGCTTTGTTCCCTTTAATGGTTTCAAGCTTAAACGACCGAAGGCAGGGGGTTGGCTAGCCATACAATCCGTGGCCCTGGTTTCGTCCCTAAACCTTGCCAGTTTTGGCGAGCCCCTGCAAATAAAGTAATCAATAGCACAACCGTAAGAGCCCAAATAAACGATCGCTAACAGCTCATGCCCAGGAGTGAACTATATTTCGCCCTTTCGTTTTCGCCATTTAGGATTAAATCCTTAAAACTGTACTAGCCTACATGAACTCAGGTTCATGGACATTTCATTCAGAGATTTAAAATTTATGTCATTTACATTGACAGAACGACTATAATTCAGTCCAGGTAAAGACAGCAAAGAAACCCTGCTTTACACTTGGCCACAAAATACAAAAATTGTTTTGTTAAACTGCAAAAGTATCTGGACATTCGAACACAAGTGGTTATCATGGAAGCGGAAGATGCCTACTCCAATCTGGGTAATGCTTACCATTCGCTTGGTGACTTCCGAAAAGCCATTCAGTATCATGAAAAGGGTTTGAACATTGCCAAAAAAGTCGGTGATCGCGCAGGAGAAGGAGGTGCCTATTGCAATCTGGGTAATGCTTACCATTCACTTGGTGACTTCCGAAAGGCCATTGAGTATCACGAAAAGCATTTGAACATTGCCATGGAAGTGGGTAATCGCGCAGGAGAAGGACGTGCCTATTGCAATCTGGGTAATGCTTACTGTTCACTTGGTAACTTCCGAAAAGCCATTGAGTATCACGAAAAGGATTTCAACATTGCCAAAGAAGTGGCTGATCACGCAGGAGAAGGACGTGCCTATGTCAATCTGGGTACTGCTTATCATTCACTTGGTAACTTCCGAAAAGCCATTGAGTATCACGAAAAGGGTTTGAAGATTGCCAAAGAAGTGGGTGATCGTGCAGTAGAAGGAAGTGTCTATTGCAATCTGGGTAATGCTTACCGTTCACTTGGTAACTTTCTAAAAGCCAAAGAGTATCACGAAAAAGGTTTGAACATTGCCAAAGAAGTGGGTGATCACGCAGGAGAAGGACGTGCCTATGTCAATCTGGGTACTGCTTATCATTCACTTGGTAACTTCCGAAAAGCCATTGAGTATCACGAAAAGGGTTTGAAGATTGCCAAAGAAGTGGGTGATCGTGCAGTAGAAGGAAGTGCTTATTGCAATCTGGGTAATGCTTACCGTTCACTTGGTGACTTCCGAAAGGCCATTGAGTATCACGAAAAGCATTTCAACATTGCCAAAGAAGTGGGTGATCGTGCAGGAGAAGGACTTGCTTATGGCAATCTGGGTAATGCTTACCATTCACTTGGTGACTTCCGAAAGGTCATTGAGTATCACGAAAAGCATTTGAACATTGCCATGGAAGTGGGTGATCGCGCAGGAGAAGGACGTGCCAATTGCAGTCTGGGTAATGCTTACCGTTCACTTGGTAACTTCCTAAAAGCCATTGAGTATCACGAAAAAGGTTTGAACATTGCCAAAGAAGTGGGTGATCACGCAGGAGAAGGACATGCCTATGTCAATCTGGGTACTGCTTATCATTCACTTGGTAACTTCCGAAAAGCCATTGAGTATTACGAAAAAGGTTTGAACATTGCCAAAGAAGTGGGTGATCGTGCAGTAGAAGGACGTGCCTATGGCAATCTGGGTAATGCTTACCATTCACTTGGTGACTTCCGAAAGGCCATTGAGTATCACGAAAAGGATTTCAACATTGCCAAAGAAGTGGGTGATCGTGCAGGAGAAGGAATTGCTTATGGCAATCTGGGTAATGCTTACCATTCACTTCGTGACTTCCGAAAGGCCATTGAGTATCACGAAAAGCATTTGAACATTGCCAAAGAAGTGGGTGATCGCGCAGGAGAAGGACGTGCCAATTGCAATCTGGGTAATGCTTACCGTTCACTTGGTAACTTCCGAAAAGCCATTGAGTATCACGAAAAGCATTTGAACATTGCCAAAGAAGTGGGTGATCACGCAAGAGAAGGAGGTGCCTATGGCAATCTGGGTAATGCTTACCATTCACTTGGTGACTTCCGAAAGGCCATTGAGTATCACGAAAAGGATTTGAACATTGCCAAAGAAGTGGGTGATCGCGCAGGAGAAGGACGTGCCTATGGCAATCTGGGTAATGTTCATCGAGAACTTGGTGATTTCCAGAGAGCTTTGCCGTGTTTTTTTGCCAGTGTTGCAGTTTTTAATTCGTTAAGGTCTCTCCTTAAAACAGAAGATAAGTGGAAAATAAAATTTCGCGACCTACATGGGACTGTGTACACTTATTTGTGGACGACATTACTAAGAGTGGGTCGGACCGAGGAGGCCTTATCTGCTGCTGAGCAGGGACGAGCACAGGCCTTGATTGACTCGCTGGTTGCTCAATATCGCCTTCCCCCACCTATATCATCGACATTTGACGCTAAAGAGCCAATCCTTCGCCTGATGACAGATATATCTACACCAACAGCTTTCCTAGCAATTGAGGAACACGTGGTGAACATCTGGTTTCTTGGCAGGGGAAAGGAAATCACATTACGGCAAGGAAAGATAGAAGGTGAGAGTAAAGAAGATCCCATTTGCATCTTAGTAGAGAGACTTTTGAAACTTATTGGAGCTGGTGTTGGAGTAAGATGCGAAAATCGTGCACTGGATGAACTGACTAATGATCCCCCCTTGACTAGAGAAGGGTTCCCAGCAGAAGACACAGGGAAGTCATCGCACTTTAGCGACAATCCTTTAAAGCCACTTTATGATGTAGCTATTGGCCCTATTTGCGACTTGCTTCAAGAAGAAGACCTGGTTGTAGTCCCGGATGGTCCGCTCTGTTTAGCTCCATGGGCAGCCCTCAGCGAATCCATTAGGATTCGCACCGTGCCTTCGCTTTCAACTTTAAAGCTATTGACAAGTGTGTCTGAAGACTACCACAGAAAGAGTGGGGCGCTTTTAGTTGGAAATCCCTGGTTGGAAGAAGTGAGGGGATTCTTTCATAATTCCCCTGAATTGCCATGTGCGCAAAAGGAAGTAGAAATGATTGGAGAAGTTCTTAAGGTGCGGCCCATAACCGGAAGAGGGGCAACAAAAGCTGAGGTGCTGAAACGAATGTCGTCAGTTGGCTTGGTTCACATTGCTGCCCACGGACATAACAAAACTGGAGAGATTGCGTTGGCTCCAAACCCTGGTTGGACATCACAATTCCCCGAGGACAAAGACTACCTTCTGAGCATGTCGGATGTGCAAGCAGCCCGCCTTCGAGCCAGCCTTGTGGTCTTAAGCTGCTGTCACAGTGGTCGAGGCAGAGTCTTGAGCTCTGAGGGAGTGGTTGGCATTGCACGTGCTTTCTTGTGTGCAGGTGCTCGTTCTGTATTAGTGTCACTGTGGGCCATTGATGACGAAGCCACCATGGAATTCATGAAAAGTTTCTACCAGCAGCTGATGGAAGGAGAAACGGCCAGTGTTGCTGTTCACCAAGCCATGAAATCACTTCGAGTCTCAGAGGAATTTTCTGCCATGAGGTACTGGGCTCCATTTCAACTTATTGGGGATGACGTCAAGTTTCCTTTTGGAGAAAAGAATAATGCCGAATGATGTAAGTAATCACAATTGTCCTGATCAGTCAATTATTTTTCACATTGTAACATCCCTGCAGATCAGCACAGAAACTTTCAGGCGTTTCCTATGATGGTCTTGACGAGTGCTAGAGTTGCTCTCGGCTGCACCTCGAGCAACTCTTACGCTTCTCTCGTGCACTCCAAACTTCCCGTGCGCATCCATAACTTTTTAACTTAATTTGTTCATGATGACGCTAAAACCGTACTTTCGGAAATAGCTCACAACTCACACTTGAATACTCTGATTTGCCTTTAATTCACTTGAAATCACCAAACTTACTTTTCGCACTGTTGTCTTTACCACGATCGCCCCACCCAAAACCTAAAGGGAAAGTGCGTGCAATGTCTTTTTCTTTTGTTCGTTTTAAGGGTGATTATATAATCTGATAAGGAAACTTGAAAGGGTACCGATGTCGACAAGTAAAGTAATTCCTATCTGATGTCAACAACTCAACCAATGAAAACACAGAGTAGTTGTATGCGATTATTCAGGCCCAAAAATCTCGATCCCATGTCCATACATTAGCATAAATTAACAAGGGAAACACAATAGAGCAACCAGACCCAAAAAGCTCGATGCCACGTCGCATAAATTAGGAACGCATAAATCAGGGTTGGGGAGGGTTTGTGGTAAGCCCTATGGGATCATGAGGGAGGGTTGTTAATGAAATACAGGACATATAGATGTATGAGGATTTTTATTAATATATTTATTGGTGAGCATGGTGGGAGGATTGAGGAGAGATGTGTGTGTTGTGCTTCTCTCATGTGTCCACCCAACCATCCGGGTGGTATCGCAAATATAAAGCTAAAAGAAGAATGGGAAAGACATCGAGCCAATGAGCTAAAAGTGATGTCATGATCATCTAATGAGAAGGCTCTGACGTCATTCAAATTACAAAGGGTTGGTCACAGAGCCAATGAGAAGCCACAGTATTATTTTTGATGAATATTCAATTACCCGAACGTGTCTGGGCATGATCGCTGTCCAGTATACCAAATTAACTTATGAAAGAAAAATCTACAGTTTCGCGCTCTACCCTTGAGCTATGAGCGGAAAAGTTAGTTCTTTCTTAGAAACCAAGCGCACATCTCAAATAACTGAATACTACTGTTTAAGTATAGTTTACGAAATCAAAAACGATTTTATGCAACGGAGAAACAACAAAAAAATGACTTCGCGTCCCTTGTTAAAAGTCTACTTAATACATTTCATCCACAGAGACAAAACATTGCGAAAACTCTTTAGCATTGTATATCTTACGCTTCGCTATGAGCGGAGAAGTTTGTTCTTTCTTCTTATGACGGAAAAATCTACTGTTTCGCGCTCTACCCTTGAGCTATGAACGGAAAAGTTAGTTCTTTCTTAGAAACTAAGTATACCAAGCACACATCTCAATAACTGGAGACCACTGTTTAACTATAGTTTACCAAATCAAACGATTTTATCCAACAGAGAAACAACAAAAGATCACCTTGCGTCCGGCTTGTTAACAGTCTATTTAATACATTTCATCCACAGAGACAAAACATTGCGAAAACTCTTTAGCATTGTATATCTTACGCTTCGCTATGAGCGGAGAAGTTCGTTCTTTCTTCTTATGACGGAAAAATCTACTGTTTCGCGCTCTACCCTTGAGCTATGAACGGAAAAGTTAGTTCTTTCTTAGAAACTAAGTATACCAAGCGCACATCTCAATAACTGGAGACCACTGTTTAACTATAGTTTACCAAATCAAACGATTTTATCCAACGGAGAAACAACAAAAGATCACCTTGCGTCCGGCTTGTTAACAGTCTATTTAATACATTTCATCCACAGAGACAAAACATTGCGAAAACTCTTTAGCATTGTATATCTCACGCTTCAAAGAAGCGGCAAACTTGCCCAGTTCTCGAAACGGGTCGATAGTACATGTTGTAATGACTTCTCTTACGTTTATTTTTCCCGTGTCTTGTTTGGTGATCTTGCGTGGTCGGAATTCTGATCGTGGGGCAGCGAATATTTTCGAGTCTTTGCAGCAATGACGCTAAAAATCCTGGCTTGAGCTAAGCGCTGTTTTCACAGTCACAGTTCACTGCCAGTTGAATAGTAATGCTATTGTTTTCAAGCGAGATGCAGCTGGAATACCTAAATTTGCTTGCGGGATTATATTTGTATACCTTGCGCTTAGTAAGCAAACGTGTGAAAGCACACGCTAACAAACATTTCAAACGTTTTCTTAAAATTAACCGGAAAGGCTTTTCGAAGAGGTATGGCTTGGTTGAACGTTCCGTATGAATTAAACACGTTCATGTTTGTTGGTACTAACTGGTACTAATGAAGGAATGTTTAATCTTTTTTATCACGCAGTTCAGTCACGAATATTTTCCGTGGGAAAATTAAGAGCATCCATTGCTACAGACAGCCGTGTATACTCAAAGCGTTAATCCCTTTTATACAATCTGGACAAGTTTGGATTATTTGAGGAAAGTTCTCGTGGCAAAATAAGAGTATCCATTGTTGCAGTCGGCTTATTTGAAAACCACCAACTATGCTTGTAAGAGTCTCTCAGTTAAATCATAGCCAAAAAATAGATAAATAATAAAATAAGTAATAAAATTAAGGAAGTCAGAAGGACATCGAAGGACATCAAGGAAGTCAGAAAAACTGTTCCCGCCGCGCGTGCAAAGGAAAACGGCCCTATGAAGTCCTGAGGAACCCGACACCAAATAATATTTTAGAGTTTTAATTGGTGATTGAATGAAATGGAGTGAATGAAATGAACGTTTACTCGATAATCCTGACATTGAAGATTGGGAACCTTTTTTTTTTTTTTTTTTTTTCGTTTGAGTTCAAACCGGCTCGATAATAATTTTCACAGCGCACGATTTCGAGTAGGGGAATGGTGTAATGATATTAGACGCGTTGATGAATTCATGAATTCAATGAGCCGTATGCTAAACTCCAATGAACAGTTTAATACCTTTCAACTAGAATTTGTTCATGTACGCGCTAGTCCAAGTGTCAAAGATAATGATTTTTCTTTACATACATTTTTTTCTGTTAATGATAAAACGAAAATTATGAGAAAGACACCAACACCATTTTTCAAGCATTTTCAAACACTTTATTAACTTCTCAAGAGCTTGTTACACGGGTATTGTTCAGTTTAACAAGGTTCCCACTGTGTATTGCTCCTTAATCGTGCTACTAAAGGTGTTCTCGCCTTGTAGGACCTTTTAACACCCTGCTTTCTAGTGGAGTCAGGTGGTGTTTCCATCACCCATGCATGCGCAGCGGCTTCCTGAGAAGAAGGCGTTGTTTCAATGCTGACGAGAATTTTGGACGGTATGGTAGCGACGGGTGTAGCGGGAAGTTTTCTCGGTGCTGCTTTTTTAGGCTTTACCTCCGATGTCGTAGGAGGATGGCTTACGTTGGGAGTTGCCGCACTTTGAGTTGCTGGCGTTGGTTGTACCCCTGTAGGTTTAACAGCCGCCTCACTCTTCATTTGTTTTGACAACCCTTGATAACGTTGCAACAGTTGATCCAGTAAGGCCACTTTTTGGTCTTCTTGTATGGTAGAATCCATGATATCTTTCATGTCTTGATCCAAGCGCGTGAGAGTCGTGAGTTGCGGAGGGGACGTTAATCGGTGTTCTGTTTCAATACTTTGCAATAAATGCTCTGGAACCAACATCATCTTTTGCACGTGTTTCATTTTAGCACTTTACCCAATAAATCCACGGCTAAAAGCGCAATCAAAGCAGCGAGAGCGGGTAAAAATCCTCCTTGTTGATTGAGAACTTCTATTTTTCTTTTTAAGACTTGGCGTCTTGCGTGTCAAATACAGGAGTTTTGACTTATGTGGCTTCAAACGCTTAAATGATTAACTTGGCACGACAATGTTCCCTTTAAGTAGATTAAGAGCCACTTCACCAATGGCCTCTATTTGTCCCCTGCTAGCATGCGCTATCATTTCTTTCCGCTGTCTCCCATTGCTTGCAAAACAGGTACAGAGAAAGGGTAAATGTTGATTAACCTTGGAAGCTTTGGGAAGAGCTTGTTTCTTTCTCGCAGTGCCTTTTGGATGGGTAGTCATACCAGACCGCAGCGTCATGTTAACCCCGCGTTGATTGTTTACTCTTTTCTTGCGATGCAACGCTTGTGAAGTCATGTCTTTAATTGAAATCTACTAGCAATGGTTCATCTGTTTTATAGGCGTTCTTATCCACGTAAATCACAGGATATGTATGCGGCGCCGGAAGGATTCTAGTTCGCAACCGTTGAATGTTTGGGGTACGAGGATGTAGATCCATTACAAGGTAACCAAATGGTTGCGATGTAGCGTCTTGGAAACATTCCCATACCAAAGGAACTCGTCCAGAAAACGCATGTTGAGCCAATGTCCTAAGCCCCAAAGTATCTCGCGGATTGTTAAACGCAATAATGTAATGAGCGTTTAAAGAGATGCTGCGGGAAAACTTTCCGGGCGGAAAGAGGTTTTGTGTTAGGTAGATGCAAGTGACGTCACAATGATGGGAAACTTTTGTGAACAAATCCAGGATGCACTCGTCGTCGCTACAGTTTCTCATAAGGTCATCTGACACAAGGATTCCAGGGCGAGAGTGAGGCGGAAATAGAGTGGGAATATCATCGGGAATCCCCTCCACAAATGCCAACTCCTTTTCCATGTCCTTAAAACAATCTTGCCATTGTCCATAGCAGTACAAAATCCTACGAACGGGTCGCTCAAATAAACAGCCTGCTTGTCGAAGTAGCTGACGCGTAAACGTCATTTTTCCACATTGGCTAGGCCCCGCTATAATGATACTGCTCGGGCACTTGAATTGAGACATGTTGATGTAAAGAAACTCGAATGAGTACTGAAGACTCAAGAGTTCCCCCCCACTCTTTAAATACAACTACACGAAAAAAAGCAACAACAACAAATCTTTGACTTTACTTGAACATTACTTTATTGATTGCTTGCGACAACACTGAAATGACTTACAACCTTGCTGTTCACTATGAATGAAAGATTTATGATTACTATTTTTCAACGACTGAAAATAGGCGTGTACACTCTGTGCAACTTGTGCATCGTTCCACTGTGAATCATATCCCTTAAATTTTGCTTGAATAGTGTTCATGTCCACATTGCGCGCTCGATGAAGTAAATAAAACAAACAGTAGTCTCCACAAACGTCTGACGTTAGCCCCTGCAGGGGTTTGTCATTGTAATACGTAGCTTCCCGCAGAATATAGGCATCCATGTCATATGTCTCAGGAGGAAGTCCATAACTGTCGAATAATTCACTTTCACAAGGCGATTCGAAAAGCATGGCCACCCAGTGTGTTCCAGGTTGGGTATGAGGGTCCGTATTTGCAATGAGACAGGCTGGATAGGTCGTAATGATGGGCAGTTTGTCACTCGGGAACACACCTTGTATCAGGGATGTCAATACAGCGTCACGAAGACAGGCTTGCCAGAGTTCTTGAGTAGTATGCATCACGATCGATTTAAGATCCTTGTGACAAATCGTAGATCACTCGTCGATTACGATCAATTTCCAACTGATTCTGAAATTCTGCGTAAACTATTAAATTGAGAACTGCGCCAGTTGGAGTGCCAAATTTCAGGTACAGGTTGACATTGCCCGTTCGATGGGGTATCAAATTATCGGGGTGTCCGCTTCCTGCTGGTGTTAAATCAAATCGGAACAAACCGTAGCCGTTTTCCCAATGCATTCTGTCAATGTCAAGACCGTGACCACAATTCATGTCTCCGCTTCCTGAAAACACCCGACAGGTCTAGCGCAGAATAGGGCGTTTCTTCTCCATTAACGGTTAGCCGAATGCCTTGCAGATCAAACAATGCAAAGTTGAATGGATTTCTGGCGAGGCTCCCGTTGAAGGCATCGTTTCGCACTAATCCAAAAATGATGCATTGGGGAATAAGCCGCTGGAAAAGGTCTGTCTCTGTGTGATTCAATACACCTTGAGGGATGATTCTGGCGTGTGTGGGGGTTCTAATTAAGGTATAGATGGCTGGAAGGGCAGTGCTCCCCTTGTGACCTTGCATGATCTGTATATGTTCTAGTTTCGTACTGTCTGCTACACGCACTGTGCGCACTCGGAGAGTACTTGACACGATGCTCAGTTTGCAGTTGTTTGGAGTCTCACCACGCATGAGAACAAAGGTGTCACTGTTCAGGTCCACCTTGACTTTGATTTCCAAACCGTCAAGCAGCAACTTGTCAATGTTAAACACGTCACAGAGGGGTACTCCGACCAACCCCACCTCTGTTCCATTGTTCGTAAAGGCTGCTCTTTTCTTAAGACCCTCATTATTGTCTGTCGTATTGTCCACTTCCTCCATGTGTCCCGCCGTGTCTTTGTAGTACAGAGCTTTGGTAAAGTAAGATTTCTTGGCCTGTTCCGTAAAGTTCAGTAACGTCTTGATGTAAGCATTGTAAGCTTGAGTGTCTGACTGTTCTGTCACCAGCGTTTCGTTGATCTTGATAGTAAACTGTTTAATAATGGAATGAAGGGTGTTGTTGATCAGAGTGTACTTTTTTCCGTCACCCGTTGGCGACCCATCTTGCTTCGTGATCTTTAACACCAGTCGTAACTCTGTCTTGTTAATGTCAATGTAGTCCGCTAAGGGCTTGATCACAAACTCAATGGGATTGGTTCCTGTTTGGACCGGTTCGTAATCCACCCATTTGCTACTGACGATAGACACGTCTGTCACAGGTACATCAAACAACTGCAAGCTTGAATTTCCACCGGGGGCTGAGAGAGGGTGTGCTGCTGCCATGTTTAATCAAATATAGTCTTAAACGTCGATTGGGATGTTTTCCGTTTCTTAGGCTGGCGCTCACTGCTTGGTTTCGCTTTTGCCGTACGCTTATATACTTTTCTCCCACTGCCTTGTTGTGTAATGTCATCCATAGTACCGGCGAGTACACTTTTTCCGGCAGCTTTTGCTCTCGATTTGGCAGCTTTCTTTAAAGGTTCACCATTCATGACGTCGTGAACAATTTGCATTCCCGTTTCCAGTCCAGTATCGAGCAATCGCTTTCCGACTTTCTTCGCTGTTGTTTTCAGAAAGGGCGTCGCTGTACGAAACAGGGACCGAAACATTCCACCTAACCCATTCCCTCCTTGACCATAAGGGTGTGTTCCTCCGTATATACTTATGCCCCCTTTACCTCGCTGTGTAAAGGGTATAACTTGTCGTCGATACGGATAAAATTGATGGTTCATGGGTAGCAACATGTTATCGAATTGAACGGCGTCTAAAATGCAGCGTCACACGTACCGTACCAGAGGCAAATGATATCAGTTGACCTGTATCTCCCCTTATATTGATCGCTACTGATGAAAACACAGATGTACGGAGTCTGTGGTAGGTCGGTAGCTTGACCTCTTCTGTCACGATGTTGCCTGGTTGACCTCGAGGTACTAGTATTCGTAGCACATTGGCTTGGGCGTCTCCTACCACTTGGGACTCAATTAAATCTGAATACACGTACATGGTTTGAAAAGCGTGCGTCGAAAGCATCCCCCACACCAACTCTTGTTTTCTGGCCAGCGTGGTTGTGTTCGTTAACAAAGTGATGCTCTGATCATCATTCAGTTTGAGAAACGTCTTGATTTGGTACAGGGCAGGAATCTGAGACTTATGATTCAGATACCCCAAGGCACGGGCTAATGTCTTGGGTAAAGTCACATACCAACCATCAGGCAACTTTAACTCGAAATAATCTTGAGCTTTCTCGTGAATGTAAAAACATTCGTTTCCTCCCAGACTTGCAATGGTCTTATTACTTTTCAGATAAATGTCCTTTAAGGCATCATGAAGTCCCGCCAACATGCCGTGTATTACATCTTTGACCGTAATGTAAATGCCAGATGGTAGATGGATGGTCAATATCCACGGTTCAGGGCCTGTCTTACAAAGCAACGTGTAGGAGAGTTGACGCTCTCGAACATTTTGCCACGTGTATGGGTAAATAATCCGCGTCATGGCCACTTCCCAGTCTTCACTTAGATGTAACTGGGTTGGCAATTGTGTCCTAAACTCTGCCGCCTTGTTTTCGGGATACTGTTCTAGGCTTGCGTCACTGGTCAATACCATGTAAAAACTGTTTGTCATGACGTTCGACGGCGGAAGTGTAATACCACGTTCACGATACCATCTAGGAATGAAAGTGCCTGACCACAGCCACCTGTTAAATAGATTTCAATGGTTTGAAATATCTTTGTGCGTAACGGTAGGTAGACAACGTGCTCTCTCTCCTCGAAAAGTGTTTCTCGAAATGTGCCATTGGGTACCATCTCATGCAGAAGCGGCAAACGCTTGTCGCCCACTTGCCAGGGTTCCACGAGGTTGGTTTGCACTTGCAACAGCGTCTGTTTACAAGGGCACAGAGACAATGACGAAGGAATGACAAAAATGCCGGGAAATGAGATGGAGGTTTGAGGTGGTATGGCACACCACTCGTAACCAAATTAATGCTTAGGTGTGAGGGAGACATCCATGTTTAAACGAACCCCGGGTCTGATTGTCTTTTGGTCCGTAATCCAACCGAGTGCACGAGCAGTTGACACCGTGATCATAATCCATTCATCCAGGGTTGTCAAAGTTACATTCCTTTCACCACCCACTGTTATTTCCGTTTTAGATGGTGGGTCAGCCTTGCTCAGACACTGTAGGATTCCCTCTGTCACATCCAGGGCTGTTTGATACTTGCCCTCAGGTAAAGTGAACAATCTGAAGTTATCAGAGCGCCGGAGCATGACGTGAGAATGCTTACAGTCGGCAGAATGTCAACCAGCGATAGCGGATACACGATATGATGAAGTCCGACTTCCCAATCTTCTTCATCTTTCAAATGAATTTGTCGAGGTAGCGCTATACGGAAAGAGGACTTGGAGTTGTTCAGAAATAAATTGCTGCTGGCATTACTGGGAAGCGTCAAGTAAAAGTCGCTGTCTTGAATCATGTTTTTTGCAAACCCACCAACTGGTTATACGGAATCCAACTGTCGTATTTCTTTGGCCAACCTTTCCAATGTACTAACACCTCCTTGTTTGCACCTTTACCTCTGTGCTTTAAAATTGTCTGAATGCGAAACAAGTGATCTGACGTTTCTATCACTTTCTGTAACTCGAACTCGTAAAAGGTGCCTTGAATCCAATCACCGTCGGCTTCCTTTAGACGGTACGGAGGTGGGTCCCGTGGAAGTGTCTGAGCAACGGTGAAGGTCTCCTCCGTCCAGGATGGTAAGTAACCTTTCTCAAAGATTCGTTTATGCTTACTGACCTTGACTTGATCTCCCACTTTGAATTTATACTTTGTTGGTTTTTTGAGCAGATCTCTATACAACGTGTTCCAAACATGAGTTGCATTGACCTCGTTTACATCCGCCGGTTTCATTTTGATGCTACGGTGTACACTCTGTTTGTAATTCCTATTGACCAAGTCGTTCAGTTGATCCAGGTAATGGTATGAACTCCTGGTGGTAAACATGCGCCACATTAATTGTTTCAAAGTGCGATTGAATCTCTCCACCACCTGAGCCTTGGTTTCACCATGCTCACCAATAAATACATCTATAAAAATCCTCACACACCTATATGTCCTGTATCTCATGTCCTATATGTCCTGTATCTCATTAACAACCCTCCCTCATGATCCATAGGGCTTACCATAAATCCTCCCCCAACCCTAATTTATGCTTCTTAATATATGCGACATGGCATCGAGGTTTTTGGGTCTGGTTGTTCTATTGTGTTTCCCTTGTTAACTTATGCTAATGTATGGACAAGGGATCGAGATTTTTGGGCCTGAATGAGCGCATACAACTACTACACAGTGATCACGTGCACAATAACCGCACAATTTCCTAGAGTACGCTTGCAGTGCAGCTGCATTGTGGACAAGAGGTATCCAAGCACGTTTGAAGTGGTATGATTTGTCAAAGGTCTGTGGAATCGAAATTGAATTTAAAAGAAAAAGAAAGAAAGAAGGAACAATTAACAGACAAACAAACAAATGAATTGGTAACCTTACCTTCCTGGGATTTTATTTTGATACAGAAAGTTCTGTGTAAAGTCAAGCGTTCTTGATGCAATGAGAAGTTAGGGAATCAACAGCAAGCTTGACACTATCATGTGCTAAACTAAATACTTGAAACACTGATTTGATATTATGTTTTTGCAATATCGTCTAAGTGTCTTCCTCATAATTACAGGTTTCTGCATTTTGGTGGAAAAATACCTATATAAGGTAGTTTAAAATGAAATGTTGATATGTTACTAATTATCTGCTTATACGAGACCGGTACGAAAAATCTCAGGCAAACCTGACCTCAGTCCGTTATGCCAGTGTTTCATACGTAATTAGGCGAAAAAAAAAAAGAGAAAAGAAGCCTCTCTGATTTTTATAAGTTCTCGCCCACGGAGTAGTATTCCAGCGGTATGGCATGCTCAGGACACACAAGGACCGAGTTGTTCGAAGCGGTGTTTGCACTAATTTCCGAATTAAGTGGACCAAACCCTTTGGCTTGTTATGGTATTTAACCCGTTTTAGCGCTAACGTTGTTACCAACAACTCCGCCCAGAGTTTGATAATGGTGGAGGATAGATCAATGCAGTACACGTATGCCTGCAAGTTATTCTGTATCCGTTATACCGGCTTTTGTATCCATCTGCGTCTCGTAGTGGTCTCATCTAGTGTCGCTGTAACGGTCCGCATTCGTACAGGTCTCGTGTAATCGCTTGCTAACTATGACAACTATTTTCACTGTCTATTTAATCACGAATCTGCCGTGCGCGCAGCGTCAGCCTGTCCCAGTGTTTTTACAACCATGCTGCCAGTGTCCATGGTGTTCTTTGTTGACCTATTTGAACAAATTATCTCATGTTTTTCCCCCATTTAGCCTGGTTACGGCGTTCGGATCCGGTTACAGATTCCCCCTCTCCTCCCTCCTCTCCTTCGGCGAGGCGTCCTATTCACCTGTTTCTCGTTTTACATTCCATGTCACCTTGCTTAATTTATTAAAGCAGGCGTGTCAACATAAGCATCCTCCAATTTCAAAAACAGGGCGTAGACGCACTAAATCATCAACTTATTTCTGTCGCCAAGAGTGTAGCCAGCTTTTCGACTTGTTGTAGGCCAGGTCCCTCGTGGCCACAATATAATATTACTGAGTATTTTGTTGTTTAAGTAATGTTTACAATATGACCGGCAGTGTTGGATACAACACTGACGCGAATGTTGTAAAGTACTTATTTAATGTCAGCGTTTGATATTGATGTTGATCCATTAATTTTGTTGTACGAGTAATTTTAACGAGGAAAGTCAAATGGAAAGTTTTTGTAAATTAGGAAAATTGTGTATCAGATATGCAGCCATTGATTAATGAAACACTTATTTTGTTTTTTCTTCATGAATTATAAATGAGTTAAATAAACGTTTGTAAAAGTCACAGTAAAAAGTCGAGAGGGTGGAAAAAATTGTGGCTCTCTCTTTTCCCGCCTGGGATCCAGTCCTCATTCATATCGGGCTGAGAGCAGAGATTCTAACCCTCCCGATTTGGCGTCTTGCCTCCGGCTCTCCCACTTTTGATCAAATTCTCCGCATTTAGTGGAAATTCTGAAAATTACCTAAAGGGAAAATTGCTATCCTTAGTGTTTCTGGACGATCTGTGTAAACCATAGCTTGCCACAAAACACCGATGTGTGTTTAAGCCTCGGCCAAACTATCGAACAATGTTGGATCTAACGTTGCAACTTTGCGCGATCCAACAATGTTCGACTGTTTGGCCGCCCATGTTGCATGATATTCGTCCAACATTCTTTGCTCGATCAAATGTTGGGAAGAGTTTGCTTTTGATCAAACATTTTGCCCAACAATTCTGCTTGATGAAGAAATGTTGGAACGTTTTGCCACTCTTGCAACAAAGTTGTATCCTGAAGCGACTTTCGTTCGCCCTGCTATCGCGGATCGCTATCCTGCACTTCTCGCGTCCATTGTAACAAAGATGGCGGACGAAGAGTATGATTAACACCGAGAGAGCCCGAAAGGGAAGGAAGGTAACAAGAAGAAGCGACTATGGAAGGATTCGGAAGTTGAAACATTGAAAAGTGAGCATGAAGCATTTTTCTTCGCTTGAAAGCGTAATCGCGATCGCCCCGGTCGCCTCGATCATCCCTCAACTTCCCACTGCTGTTTCCAAATGATCCCCGGATCGCCCAATACACTATTTTGAGCGATTGGGACGATGCTATGGAACGCCATTTATGACAAAAAGATAAATATATAAATGTAGACAGAGACGATAACATACGTAACAGACCATCAATATTGGGATCGAGACTAAGAATAAATTAATGTTGTGACTATAACATAAATATACGTTATGAACTGTGCTGTATCTATAGGTTTGAATCCCAATTATTTATGTTATGAACCGTGGCAGATAAATACGTTATGAGCATACATGTACAACGTATATGTTATGAACACGCGTTCCTATCTGAACAATTGACACTGCCACAGAGCATGCGTAATGCAACCAGTAAAATGGGGACGGGAAGAGGCTAGTTTTCTTCGAGAATTACCTTCGCTTTTGGAGCAAGCAGACAGACACCTTCATTGCGATAATATAAACATACTAGAAAGTATAAGACGTCGACAAGATAACAATTATGTAGCTGTTCGTACAATTTTACGGAGAGGGCACGAGTTAGGATCCGGACAATTCGCCCCTCCGTAAAATAGTTCGACGTGAAACACCGGTCTCACAGGCAACTGCACTCCACGAATGGTAAATGCTGTGTAAGTCACTAAGAGATTCTTCGTCCATTTCAAGGCGGCGTCTCCCTCGTGCACTGGTTTCCTGCGTTCCAAATCTATATCCAACGTTAAATTGTAACGGGTCATCACCTTCCATGTTACAACCGGATTTCGATCGTGAATTTCCCGAAGGATCAACATCAAATCATAACAGTCCTCTTGCTCCATACAGTGTTGTGAGATCGTACGAACAGCTACATAAATGTCGTCTAGTCGACGTCTTACATTTTCTAGTATGTTTATATTATCGCAATGAAGGTGTCTGCCCGCTTGCTCTAAAAGCGAAAAAAGCGAAGGTAATTCTCGCAGAAAACTGCCTAGCCTCTCTCCGTCCGCCATTTTGCTGGTTGCATTACGCATGCTTTGTGGCAGTGTCAATTGTCCAGATAGGAACGCGTGTTCATAACATATTCGTTATGTGCTCATAACGTATTTATCCACCACGGTTCATGACATAAATAATGGGGATTCAAAACATATAGGTACAGCATAGTTCATAATGTGTATTTTTGTTATATTCTCAACATAAATTTGTTTTTCGTTTCACTGGGGAAGCAGGGTTGGCGCAGTGGTGAGAGCGCTCGCTTTCCACCAATGTGGCCCGGGTTCGATTACCGGTCTCGGCGTCATATGTGGGCTGAGTTTCTTGGTTTCTCTACCCTGCTTCCAGAGGTTTTTCCCCTCTCCACAAAAAGCAAAA
>BLFK01000383.1:312893-322893 GCA_014634185.1 Astreopora myriophthalma | reverse complement strand
CAGACAGGCGGTTTAAAGTCAATAAAGGGGTTTCGAGGACGCCATCATCCAAGACGAGCGCTAAGGTACCTCAAGTAAACAGTGGTCCCCTCAAAAAGGATGGCACACCAGATATGCGCTTCAAAGTGAACAAGGAGTCTACGCCTTCTGGCAGTGTGACAGGACCTGTTAAACGAGATGGTACACCTGACATGCGTTACGCCATCAACAAGCCATCCCCCAGACCAGTATCCTCACTAACAAGCTCGTCCTTGAGCCAATCCTCCTCTTCTTTGGGTTCTCTGGGTCCTTTTAAAAAGGATGGAACTCCAGACATGAGGTATGCAGCAAACAAGGTGGCCTACAGTAGCTCGTCCTCGTCTGGTAGTTCGATGTCAAACCTCAGCTCCTTATCGTCTTCTTCCTGGAGTAGCTGTAGCAGTTCAAGTTACACCTCAAGTTCGTCCTCCAGTGGAAGTGGCTCTAGCCGAGTTCCCGGTTCCGGCGGGCCATGGAAACGTGATGGCACACCAGATATGAGATATTCTGCAAACAAGGCAGCCTACAGTAGTGCCCTATCCAGTGGTAGTTCTGGCTACGGCTCCGGTTCGTCGTCTTATGGGAGTGGCCATAGAGGGTTAAGAGCCATTGGCCCTCTGAAGGCTGATGGCACCCCGGATATGAGGTATGCTGTGAACAAGGCAGCCTATAGTGGACCTGACTCATATGGCAGTTCCAGCCGCAGCTCAAGTTTGTCGTCGTACGGAAGTGGCTTCGGAGGGTCACGGGCCAGCGGTCCACTAAAGAGGGATGGCACTCCAGATATGAGGTATGCTGCTAACAGACGCAGATAAACGAGAACGTTGCCAATTACACACTGTTTCTGGCACCTTTTGTTCGTCTTTTCATATTTACGATCTGGCCCTTACGCTATCAATTTTTTTCTTTTAAAATTTTCTGTGGAACGGAAGATACCTTGTTGTATTTCATAGGTCTTATGTTATTCCATATATTCGATCAGTCGGCAACTTCACATTTGCTGTGGCATTTTGTTAGTGTTTGAAAGATATTTGTGGTAAAATCGGGGCTTGGGTTGAACTCATTTTTATCTACTTTAACTGACTTTTTAAAACGGGTTCAAGTGAAACCCGATTTTACCGGCAACATTTCTATGTAAACTCAGTGTATTCTTCCGGTAGAGTAAGGGTATTTGTAAGAAGCCACCGAGGTTGTTTTATAGAGGGTGGTAAAGGGGGTGTTGGATGACATCTCACGTGAAACAAAATGTTAACTTCACATGTTACGGTCAATTAAATAGGCCTTCGGCTTCCGCCCTTCATGAGAAAAAGGAACGATTACTTGCGTTTTTTTTTTTTTAAATTAAGAATTACATCAATGAGCACCGCCGTGTTTGTTGTCCTCACCGTGCAACGTGGTCTGTACCGAACTTCACTCTATTTAGGTCTATTATGCATGTGTATAATTTTGCTGCTAAAATTATAACCAAAATGACGGTTCACGTTTAGTTACCTACTCTAAATTCTCATTTTGTTTAAAATCACGGCCGACAGCCTTTACGGACATCACGCTTCACGGGAAAAAAAATTATGAGCTTTTCACATTTCAAGGGACTGAAATAAAATAAGCGACTCACGACTCATGAAAATACCTCTACCACCCTCTATATAGTGCTGTACCGCCACAATATGTTAAATTTTGTAACATTACAGAACAGGCATGGGAAAAGAAATTCGTCAAACCTTCATAACTTTTTATTGAATACTGTTACGTCAAGTCGGCGGCCGAAATGATACGTTTTGTTACTTTACCGTGGGCTCCGTAACTTGTTTTCAAAATAAGATGTGCCTCGTTTCGTTGGCCGATCAGTGGCGGAATTGTCCAACATTTTTCATCTGCAGCATCAACAACTTTACAAGGCGTGGCTTCAATACGCTTAAATCACCGCTGGCATGAATGATAATTGGCTCGTATTATTCTAATGTAATCGACAGTAGCCATTTCTCAATGAGTCACGGCTGTGATACTTGTAATGCCGGTTGTTGACTTGCTGAGCCACATTTATCCTTAACGTAGACGTTTCGTGAATTTCAACGAAGCAGACTTAGGGCGCGTTTTTTAGGAGTGTTCTGGTATAGAAATACTCGGAATATTCGGTAATCGCCTTTTGGGGCCTATTCCGTTTTCGGTTTAAACAGAATGGCATTCTGTTTATTGTGCTCCCGAAAGCAGACTGATTGGACTCAAGAGAAATCAATAGGGAATGCTCGGAAGACGCGTTCTTTTGGGACTGCAGAAATGTTAAACTTAAATCGGATCCAGGCTATGCTGTGCGTAGCCTGCAGGACAGGCGTTATTTTAAAAAAAAAATTTTTCCCGCCCTTTCCCTCGGGTGCGACTCGCGCTTCGCGCTCGCCTCGCTTTCGCCAATTTTCGCGTTAAATGCGCAAAAAATAACGTCTGTCCTGCAGGCTATGCTGTGCGCTGGTTCTCAGTCCACTTGCTCCAAAATTATTCGGTTTTTGGGACACCTGTTCTTTTGGAAAACCTTCACTTGCTAGTGTATTTCTAAACCGGAACAGGAATAAACAGGATAACTCCAAAAAACGCACCCTTGGTCACACTGTTGTGATTTACCAGCAATTTAGCGAAAAGCATTTTTACACTCTTTAGGAAGTATCTTTTTTTTTTACCATTATAGAGCTATTATAGAGCGTTTTTTATTAGGGGCATGTTCCGTTTACTCCTTCCATTGTGAGGCAAGGACTAGTGGCTTGCGACAACAGTTACATAAAATTGTTGTAGAAGATTTGTTGACAAGTAGTAAAACTATCGTTTTTGTTCTTGAAACTGCTGGATTTTGAGCTGAATCATTGACACGGAGTCCCAGCATTGCACGACGCTTTGGTTGGAGGTTTAGCTCCTTTGCAATCTTTTTCGTCTACTGGCTGTTTCACGTCAGAATTCCATGTCTTTACGCAGACCACCTCAATTTCGCGTATGCCTTTACCACAAGTAGCTGAGCACTGCAGAAAATGAGAAAAATGGCATTGATGAGTTTGTTTGAGTTAGAATTAATTAATGTATTTTACGTCTTACTTTATTTTATTTTTTGGAATGACCATCGCATAGTTTTAGTAACAAGGGGTTGGTTAGGGCGTTGCTTTCTATCAAAGGGTCGGGGATACAGTGCACAACCCTGTTGTCGTGTTGTTTCCTTGCTTGAGTCATGTTTGTTTTCACCCAGGAGTGCTAATGGCTAAGCGCACAGCTTATTCTTGGTTTGCGCTACTTTCTGTCCATTATACCTGCAGGTGAAGTCACACCCTAAAGACTCTGCATGGCCATGTAGACCACCTGTCTTGTTTTGTCTCAGTGTGAACCCCATACTCTATATTTGTTTGTTTGTTTGTCTTTCTTTTGTAAGGTGTTTGTTTGTTTGCCTTTCTTTTGTGAGAAGGCGACGTGGTCTAGTGATGAGGGAGTTAGGTTGCATGCGGACGGCCGGGGTTTAAATCTTATTCTGACCACTGGCCGGATTTGTCTTCGGTGGGTCGGAATTCACCTCCACCACGCCTCAGTTGTAAATGGCCAACTGGTTGTCTCCTGCCAGTTGGTGTTTTTAATCGTATTACGTTTGATTTGAAATGTTGCTTTCGGATTCTTTAAGTGGAGTGCGTGTGAATTAGCTTGGTAGCTAAGTGCACTTTACTGTTGACAAAACAGAAGCATTGACGTCGACATAAGGGAGCTGAAGCAAATGCTTTTTTTTTAGTTACGTACGTCAACCGGAAGTGAAGTGCTTTCCCTTTCAAGCTGCCATGATCCTACAACATTTCTACTGGGGCCCGTTTCTCGAAAGTCCAGAAACGTTTCCGGGCCCGAAAAGCAATTTTTAAAACTGCGATCCGCTTATTCCGAGAATCTGGTCTTTTAACATGCTTTCAAGATAAGAAAGATAAAACTAATTTCAAAGTTTCAGGACTGAAAACGTCTTGTGTTGCAAGATACTGCGAGAATTATGGCTCCCGAAATACGCCCGAAAAGTTTCGGGACTTTCGAGAAACGGGCCCCTGGTCACGGTCTTTGCTCTTGTAGAGAGGAAATTTTGGCGAAACCACTGCCCAAGAATATGAAACGTCCCCGTCCCGTTGACGTACGTTGCTCAAAAACGCCTTTGCTTAAACTGCCTACTGACATTTTTTTGTGTAACCTGGTTGAGTGGCAGATGCAAAAAAGACAGCTAACCGCCACCTCAACCTTCGAGAAGGTACTTACCGTGCTTGATTTTACGGTGACCCACTCAGCCGGACAGGCCTGTACTGCGCATGTCTCATGTGATGAGGGCTTAGGTCCTATGCAGTGAGATTCCTCTACTTCAATCTCTATTCCATGCGACTCATCGGTACAAATAACCTCCCGTGTCCTTTCTCCTGGGTGACCATCGTTACAGCTTTTGCTACAATCAGTCCATTCTCCTGTCTTCCACCTGGAAATATTGCGGAACTTTTGATTGGAGTACAAATAAGACTGCAAGATTTCTGTTCTAAGTTTCGACGTGCGATTCTAATGCGGCGCGTGCCCAGGCCCAGCTCAATTCGAAGTCGTTCACGTTCTCCAAGTCCAGTAAAGCTCGCCAGTCAGTCGCACTGAACGCTACTACTTGAAAAGAAAGCACTGCATGACCGGGTCTCCAGGTCACTGGAATGGTTTCATATATCACCTTTTCCTTTCCGTATGGTAATTTTTGAGTCATTGCTGGCCAACATGTGGTAGGCTGAGTAGCTGGCTGTTTTGTCCGAGCGAACGAGCAAGCAAGCAAGCAAGCGGCGAAGCCGCGAGGGGATTGGAGTGGGTTTCTCCTTCTCCCCGCCCCAATCCCCTTGCCTCCTCGCCTCCTCGTCGATTGCTTGTTCGTTCGCTCGGACAAAACCGCCAGCAACGCAGGCTAACATAGGGGGGCGTTTAGCACCCCATGTTGGATGACGTCGATCCAACATTTTTCGTTCGATGAATGTTGGGCAAAGTTTTGTTTTTGATCAAACATTTCGCCCAACATTTTGTTGGACGCAACAATGTTGGAACGTTTAACAGCGTTTAACCCAGAAAATGTTGACCAACAATGTTGGATTGTTCAGCCGAGGTTTAATGATTGACAGCTACGGGTGCCTCTTACAGTTTTTTGCAATTTCCATTCATGAAAGTTCTCGTTGTGGAGGCCATCGGAAACTTGAGACCTCAAAGAAACTTTCTCGCCCTTATGGCACGTTTTCGTAACAAGCATGCTTACCGTGCTGGGCATTCCTGAGCGTTGCATGTAATAGTTTCATCACCAGGCCTTCTTCCTCCACAAAAGTGATCGCTGACCATGGATTCGTCGTCACTACGGACGCATATGCTTTTGATAAATTCAACACCTACGCGAGAAAGTGGGGTATGAATTTAAAAATATTCAAATGCACTTTTGATTTTATTTGCTAAAAGATGAATTGTAGGTCTTTCTTTTCCAGATCTTTACGCAGCTGAAAAGCTATGAAAAATGCCTGTATTTCGTCTGTTTTTTTTGTGACAATGTGGACATTTTTATTACTAACAGCCGATACTTCAAGTGAAGCTATGATCCTCGCAGTTATGAACGCAATTTTGGCAATTTCGTAGTGAAGCCTGAAAAAATTCAGGATTTCAACTGGGTTCAACATATGATTCACTTCATGTATCATTTCGTTGATTCATTCATCACGGGAACATTTGAACCCACAAGTGACCTGCTCCCAACATCAGTGGCTTCATAGTTCAGTTGGTTACAGAGTCGCACCGGCATCGTGAGGTTACGGGTTCAAACCCCGCTGAAGTCCGGAATTTTTTTCAGGCTTCTCTACGCAATTGCTAAAATTGCGTTTATAACTGCGAGGATCACAGCTTCACTTGATTTCACATCCGCAGTTCAACATATGATTCACTTCATATAACATTTAGTCGATACTTCGTTGTTTTTGTTTGTTTTGATCATTCATTCATTTCCTTATTATTTCCTGATGTAATTTTTCTGTCGATTGATTTCTAATTTATTTATGAATTACAGTATAATTAACCACCAGCCGGGAGAAACTGCTGTCTGAGGTTCGAACTTCAGTGCGCCCTCCTGATTTCTCCCGCCTGATGAGCGAACATTTGGAGTTTTAACTTCTAGTAACCTAGAAGCGCCAGCAGTTAGTGGGAGCCAACAGTTCGTAAACGTGGCCCTTTGTACCTCCCCCGCAGCTTTCAGAACAACCCAGTGAGCGCCGAGTCCATTTGAAACTGACAATCTTGTGTTCCAGGCTGCGAACAAATTCCGTATCCGCGACCTTTTGTCTGGGATTTGGGACCAGGTATCGGATCCGGACTTGATATTCTTCCTTCCAAGACTGAACCAAATACTAAAGAAGCAGAATGAAAATCTAGGAGTTTGTAAGAAAAAGTGAAATTTTGCTAATCGGACAGCGGCGTGTTTATTTGTATTCGGTAGAAAGTAGAAAGCTGATTTAACGCCGATGTTGTATTCATAGTGTTCAGATAGACGACACACTTAATACAAAACCCCCAAATTGGCTTGTGTCGAAAGGGAGTCGTTGTCACAATCACATCAGCAAAATCGTATCGTTATATCAAAGACTGTTCACAAATAGAATTAGTGAGATTATGTTTTGTATTGAAGTTTTTGCTTCCTAAAAGCAGTATCCACGACCAGAAAAGAAAACAAAAAACGCCGGTTTGTCTTCGAATAGCCCATCTGTGAATCTGTGGAAGTTTTAAAGATCAGGGGCCGGTTGCTCGAAACCCGGTTAGCGCTAACCATTGGTTAAGAGGTGTCAAAACCGATAGGTTTCCATGGTATTTAACCCTGGTTAGCGCTAACCGTGCTTCGAGCAACCCGGGCCAGTTATTGAAATTTTAATGAGATTGCGTTGTTTTTTAATATTATCATTTTTAGAAAATTAGCGTTCGCAAACTCCCTGCACTCCAAGGCTCCAAGCCGTACCCATGGTTACTTCTTACCAGTAACTCCACGTTCTCAGTGAGAGGTCCTTGTGCAGAAATTTTCTCCCTCATGAGTTCATCGCGAGTGTATTTGAACTTTGTACCAGCGCCCACGAAATTAAAGGATCGCGGTTTTATGCGAAAGTCCATGTTGAGCAAGTCTTTACCCCCAGTGACCATCATTGCTGTAGAGAGGGACAAGACTGGTGCTGAATGACGGTTTGTGTTTTTTTTTCATTAACAATGAAGGCATGAAAATCATCACAAAATTTTGTCTTGCTTTAATTTTTCTAGAGACTGATGAATATTTTAAGAAGGTACAAACTGAATCGCTTCCTCTAAATCTCACCTCCTCTAAATCAAATGCCTGTCAGTAAAATTGTTCAAGTCTGCGTTGTTAATTGATACTACATGGTATTTTCGTTATCTTCAGCCCTTACCTAGATAATTCTTAAAGCCACTCATTTCCTTGATTTGAATATTTCTAGCTCCCACAGGGAGGAATCCTACTGCCTGATAATGACCTGCAATTCGCAAAAAAAAAGGTTCGCATAGGAAAAGGTTGGGTTTTGAAACCGATCTTTGCCGGGGACTTTCATAAGACGTTCATTTTCTATTCATCTTTTCCGCTGACTGACTTAAACCTGTTCCATGCGCGGCGAACGAAAGATGTTGCAAGCGACCGAGAAAAACGAAGAGCAATTGGTTGAGATCATGGCGACCAGCGAATGCCATTCTTTCTCATTTTTCCCACTCGCTCGCAACATCTTTCATTCTCAAGACGATTTTTGTCGCTTTCTACAAGTGATCTGAAGGCCTGGAACAGGATAGTTAAACTTCTGCAGGACTAACGGAACAGTTTGCTCACCTTTCATTGGTTTTGGGAAGCCTTTATAAGTAAACCTTTTCCCGATACACGAGGTGCTATCCCCATCGCAAACACCACAGCGGTCAAATACTTTGGAAGATCCCAGCACCTTGTCACAGCCTAACGTCTGCATTGGATCGCATAAGAGAAGCGATTAATCAGCAAATGTATATTGAAACATCACTGTTTTCT
Organism: Astreopora myriophthalma; assembly: GCA_014634185.1. Lineage (NCBI taxonomy): Eukaryota > Metazoa > Cnidaria > Anthozoa > Scleractinia > Acroporidae > Astreopora > Astreopora myriophthalma. The sequence goes on along the minus strand of BLFK01000383.1, from coordinate 314,816 downwards.
ACCACCATAATTCGGGCAGTGTTCTGGCTAATTGGACAAAAAGCAAAGGGAGAATCCGGGCTGGCAAAGTTATTTACATCTTGAAAGGTAAGTGACTGTGATCACACACAATTTACTGCCATTGTTAGGGTGTGTCCTGTGAATAGTTTTCTTAATTGTTAGCATTTTTGTCTTGTGTTCTAGATGTATGCAAAATGTTTTGACAAAAAATATCTTTAAGATAAATCTTAGCCGGAGAAAAACCCTACAACATCATTTACTAAATTTGACAGGGAGATTGATGGCCTTGCAATGAGAAATTTGTAACAGGAAGGACACAAAACAAGGGCCCACGCAGCATGTTTTTGAGTGGGGGGCTTAAGACGAACACTTGAGCCAAATTGGGGTGGGGGACGTTACTATTATTGTTGTTGTTATTATTAAGTTTTTGCTCAAAAGAAGGGGGTGTCAAAGAACCCCCAGCACCTCTCTCTGCGCGGTCCCTGAAAACGCCCACAGTTGCTGGACTGCTTTGGAGAGTATTTAGAGTGATCAACCTGACATTTGCCGTTGATACAAAGTCCACTGTTTTCATCATAGTCATCGCATCGCGTTCCATCATTCACGTGACCAAATGTAAACTTGGCGTATTGGCGTATTCCAACCTCGGCGATGCATGATAATTTGCACTCTTGACCAGCTGAAAAAAGGCAAATAACATCAATAGCGAATCTAAGCAACCACGAAGGCAACGCCAACGACGCGGTCACTTCAAAATAGAGATGTACTTCGCCATACGGACTCGATTATACTGAATCACTAAAGCGACGTAGCGTCCATTGATAAAAGAAAGATTCAAACCAGTTCATGCTTGCCTGACAGTCGTAAACCAGCGCTGGATGTGGGTAACTCGTCAGTAATACGATCCTGAAGAAAGAGACTACTGATATAGGCAATCTCCCCCTTTTCCATTATAAGAACCACGAAGAGCATATCCTTTATGTAGCGCATGGCTCATCTTCCTTCTTGAAAAGATTATTTAACCCAAGAACTAATGATTACCTGTGACAGGGACGGCAGGATTGTACGTCCACTGGTATTTGTTTCCATCCACAAACCGTATCAGTCTTTGTGCAGCACACTGTTCTCCTCTGGGGCTCGGTACCTCTGCAGGGCATTTCTGAGCGAGAAAGTTACAGCGGTCTTGAATCGAGCGTCGCAAACCCGGCAAAAGCCAGGTAATATATTTAACCAATAAAAAAATCACACCAGACGCAGATAATCTAGACTACGAGCAGTCCCTCCTTCGCCGCTTTAGTCCTTCGAGCGCGATGCGAAAATAAAAACAGTCCTCCTCGCGCCCAGACTTCGCACGACCATTTTTCTGCCCACCTGATTTTATTTTCGCATCGCGCTCGAAGGAATAGAGCAGCGAAAGAGGGACTGCTCGTAGTCTGCAGACAATCACGTGATCTAATCAGAATTCAAAGAAAATACATATAGACGACGCCAAGCGCGGGAAATTGCTGATTGGTTGAAAAAATGGAATGAGATTTTTTTAGCCAAGAACAGAGCTATTTCTTAAGTAGCAATTTTTTCCAAAATGCCGTCTCATTACACAAAATGGCTCATGGCGCTATCAGCTATGGTAGTGCGTGTCGTCTCACCCGAGGGCCAGTAACTGGAAGCAATTTGAAGCAGTGGTATACTCACTGGCGTGTGGCAGTACTTGAATTCAGCTGCATGTCCCTGGCATAGTTTTCCACCATTCTGGGGCCTGAAAATTAAGCACAGATATGACAAGAATTTCAGTATACTGTCAGTCTCGAGTGATGCTTCGTCGGTTAAAAAAGCTGAAAAGAGGAAGCACAACAGAAAAGTTCGATTAATTGACAAACACAGATTCTGTAGTACATCAAAGGAAGGCCTAGGAAGTTCCAAAGG
>BLFK01000383.1:292830-303397 GCA_014634185.1 Astreopora myriophthalma | reverse complement strand
GCTTTTTGAATGGCTCGAGCTAAGGGACCAAGAATGCTGGAAAATATGTTGCCTACTCACGAATGAAACTATGATATTAATTTAGGGGTTTTGTTTTTCCTTATGGCTGCGGTTAGATAAAATTCAGCTTATTTTAAATTTCCAACTAGCAAGCAATCTTTCCACGTGATTATCGCAAATTAAATTCGGTGGTATCTCTGATTCATTTTTTTTTTCTAAAAAATATTCCGATCGAATTTCTTCCCAGTTTTAACAGTGAACAGGTGACAGATTTCGTTGAATTTTTTTCTAGTTCAGTTCAGCCTTTTTTTGTTTTGAAAGCGAGTCCAAATGTATTTCTTATGAAAATTCTCTTTTCTATGAAGGTAAAACTAATTACCATCGCAAACATAGACTTCGCGCTTGGACTCGCTTTCAAAAAGAGGCCGAAATTAACTCGAAAAGAATCTACCGGTATTCGTTACAGCGAGTTAAATTACTCTACATTTACTATCTCATTTCATGGCAAAAATGCTGAACTTTTTTTTTTCGCAAATAGCACAAAATGCAATGTCCAGCTAAACGTCCTTTTTTCCATACAGTTCAAAAGTAAAAAAAAATGAAAAAAAAAAGGTTTTCCAGTCGTCAGTTTTCATGGTTGCATTGCATGAAGGCAGTATAAAACTGCAAGGGGGAACCGCCTGGTTGCCTGGTTTTTTTTACGACTGTCACTAAAATTGCATTCAATTTTGACCGGAATGAACGATGCAAAGATATGTCTTCATACATCGAAATAATGACCAATCCGTGCTTGTGAGAAGTTGTCCTTGTTTGTTGAGGCTGCAGCATGAGGTAGCTTAGCTCCCCTTGATACTTCTCTTGAACATTGTAAATTTAAATTATGACTCCTCCCTTTTTCACTCCGACGGGAGGCAGCAAAAAAAGGTAAAAAAAAAAACAATAAAATTGCGGTGTCACATACCATTTTTAAGAAACGGCACTCCAAATATCCTTTCCCTCTCATTGGGTGTTAGTAAATTGTGCAGATTCTAAAAACAGAACATTGTAAGATAAGTCAAACTCAAAATTGTCTAAAGTATGTTGGTGGAAATTTATTAGTTTTTCTCTCAGGTAAACGCTTTCATTGTCAGAAATTATTCTTACCTCATCCACGTTTGCTGAAGCCCGCGGAAGAATCACAAAAACTACGACAATTTGAAATACAAAGTTTGAAAACATTCTCCCATGTAATTGTTGCAACCACCGTTCTGGCCTGCGATGATCTGAGATGTGTAATAGCAAAAAACGCGAATCGCGGAGTGTTAGCGTTCCCGGACTTAATTAGACTTTTAAATTAGGATAATGTTTACCGTTTTTAATGCTTTTATTCTATCGTTTATGAAGTATCGCTCACAGAAGGGACTCAACCCCTATTGTCTGCCTCGGTTCCTTTTTCAGTACGATCTCTCCGGCCATTAACGATCAAAATGCAATTAGGTGACGCGGGCTTTCTGCTGTGAAGCCGGGACAACCTCTTCGATTCTCCATTTTCAACTCTACATTTTTCCGCTCATTTTTTTTTTGGGGGGGGAGGGGGGTTATCGCATTAAAAAGTGTAATTTCTCACAGATATCACTAATTTGGGAAATGTCTGTAGAATGACAGTAGTTTCATACGGAACCAATTGACGTTGTGTTCCCGCCGTTGCAAGAATTCTCAAGGAAGCCGCATCCTCGGAAAAAAAATTCTGTTTTGATAAAAATAATATGAAGATGCCAAAACGTTTGTTGGCTTAAGTGATTTCTTTCCAGAAAACTAATTTCCCCCTTCTTAATTGGAGATGCCGCATTCTTAATTTGAATCGCCACAAGAGTGGATATTTGATTTTGCCGGCAAAAAGAACGAACATAAAACATTTTGGCCTTTTCTCACGAAACTCCAGAAAGTATGTAGTTTTACTTTCTATCTTAACCGAAAATAAAGAAAAAATAAAATATAACTTAGTCCAAATGTGCTAATGAAGATAAAAACGATTGCATGTCTGTCTGGAGAACATTCTACATTCTTTCTAAAAGATAGAAAATGTTTAATAAGTAAAACCAATCCATTTAGCAATGTTTGTAGTGAATCTGTTTGTAGTAAGTCTTTGGGTTTTTATTATTACCTCTAAAAAGATAGGAGTCGTGGTAATAACAACTTTTTTTTTTTCATTTAAAAGATATGGCTTTCTGTGGTTGCAGGAAAAGAAGATTCGTATGAGAATCCGGCAGAATTGGTTCAGTTCAGAATCAATTTTCCCACATTTCAATCCAAAATCCGTGACGCCCTTCACCTCGGACAATAATTTTATTTTGTGATCGTTTGAACGGAGAAAGAGTCTCGGCTTTTTGTCCGATCAATGGTTGTAGTATTAAGCTGTAATGCTATCAGTGCATGCCTCATTTAAGAATCCAGGGTGTGTTCCCGATCTGCTTTTTTCACCATGGGTAACGCCCTTTGAAGCAATGCACCTCCAAACAGACTCATGAACTTGGGTTTTTAGTCAGTCACTGAGTAGTGAGTCATATTTGGTTATTCAAATTGAAAGTAATCAAATATTTAATTTTGTTTTCTGAGCGTTTTCTGCCTATTAAAAAGCAATACGGAACGACATTCTTTGTCAAAATATGTTCGAAACCACTGATATTTAAACATACTATCTTAACCACTGATTCATGATATATTACATTTCGAGACTTTGTGACGCCGGAGCCTCTCTGTTCTCAAAATGAACTAAAAAATAAAGGAGATTTCGCGATAAAACAGTGGTGGCATCGCAAAAATGATGGGGAATTCAGCTTGGATAGATGAATTCATATCCGACACGTAATCTTTGCAAATCTTCGTACTATTTAATAACAAGTTTTCATTCTCCATTTGGGTGCCAATATTCTTCCGTTTTTCTTCTGAATTTCACACTCTCTCTGTCTGGACGTCAACTTTGCTTTTATTGATGCTTAATTCTGAATGTACGAAATAAAACGCGGCTTAATTATCAACGTTGTGATAATCCAAGACCAATCATGAAGATGATCGCTTAAGAGAATTACAATACGCCACTGGGGCATGTGAACGAAGTAGAAGATCATTGATTTTACAAGCTTTTAAAGCAAGAGGAATTAAGGGGAAAACGTGGATACCGCTTTCCGTCGTCTATACCGAAGCAGTTGTTTTGCAAGCCTTACTTTGGACCACTGCATGCCCTGAAGATAACAGTCTTTCCGTCAAGGAAATGGGATTGTTCTTTTTGAGTTGGCAGGCGATATTGATTTATTTTAATTACTTGAGATAATTTGGCTATCTCACCCCTAGGCCATTTGAATGTTGTGATTTCCAGATTACATGTATGCAACAGAGCTCGGAAGATGGTTTACAGCTTATCCGACTACTATATAGTATAAATGAGATATATCCTGTATTGGACGGAAGATGTCGTGCGACATCGTACTTTTGACGAGTCAATATGATCTGAATATTTTAAATGCACGGAACGCTCGAGGACAAAACATTTCTTGTCACACCTGCTAACTGCAGGAAACTCTGGCACCCCGATATGTGCATTTTCAAATTTGGTTCATTTTTGGTACACACCACGCACTTACTTTAGCGCACTTGAAAATAATCCACAAAACAAACTGGCACTGCTAACGTGGGCGAAGAGCGCATGCAGCCATAGATCGTCGTCTTAGTGTACGCATAACATTTTCGAAAATACAGCTTCTAGTACTTGTTGTTGAAATCCTTGATGCATGCTATTTCGATCGTTGAATCATAAACAACAACTGAAGATTTCATTTTAACGAACGTTTTCACTTAACTAGTGAAGTCCATGAAAACTTCAGTCGTGGCCGTCTCTATACCAAAGCCGCATAGTCCATCAGAAACTCCGCAAACTTTAAAGACGGGCCCAAGACGGATTCACGCGGACAGTTCGTCAAGTCGCGCAATCCATCTTATGCCCGTCTTTATACTAACTAAACAGATGCACTTTATAAATATTTGCCCAACGGTTCGTCCCAGAACGCATACATTAACTCAAGACTTCTTGCAAAGAAAATTTGATTAAAAGTTTAAATTCTCTATCTGTCCCCCTTTCCAGCAAAGAATTCGAAACAAAAGTTCATTAAGTCACTAAAGAATTTTTTATCCTTCATGTGGAAGAAGAAACTCGTCTGTTCTAATATACCTGTCTTTTATTTTCCTCGACATGCTCGCATAACTTTGTGTTTTTTGTTTTTGTTTTTGTTTTTCATTTGGAGAAGTAAGATTTTTTAACCCAGTATCAGGCCCGCGTCATGCTCTGGGAGAAGATCAGACATCATCGCACACACCAGTCGTTGTTATTTTAGTAACATTTAAAGGTAACGATAGCAAACATCCTTTCGGGGGCTTCACTTGTTACGAAAAGAATATCAACACCTTTTTTCTTTGTTTTCTCTTCCTTCGTTAATTAGTTTTGTAAGTTTTGTCGTCGAACGATTCTTCTCCATATTAACGTTTCTTCTCCAAATCCTCGGAACGAACTATGCAGCGCCAACCGGTACCACAGTGTTTTGTTCAAGAAGTTGATTCGTGAATCACATGTTCACACCCTAGCGGCATGCCGCAGGCACAGTCAACAACTGTGACGAGGAAGTTTAAAAGAGTTTCCATTAGGTTAATATCCCACGCTAATTGTTCTTTGTTTCACAGTGAATATGTGATGCAACATACATTTGAACTGCGGAACTGAAAATCATTGAAGATAGAGGATCAAATATTCTTTGGCTTTGGAACACGGAAAGGTTTTCAGCGGTTTGAATAACAAACGCAAGGAAGAAATTCAAAGAAAGGTTATTATTAAGGGTTTTTTTCCCCCGGCCTATCGTTTTGAGCATCGCGCATACGAGCACAATTTACGTGTCCATTTTTATGTGACAAATGTATTTTGGTGGAGTATACGGAACGGTAAATATTGTTTGTTTGCGGGCCAGATATGAAAGCCTCCTTCGCAGACGCTCTTCTGGCTCGTCACGCAATGTGTGACGAGCCTAAAGAGCGTCCGCGGAGGAGGCTACAGAAATGACTTTGGGCAGCAGAAACAAGCACGAAAACAAGCTTAGGATTCTCGGAAACCATGGCAACCGCTAAATATTCGCCGGAATTTCACATGACGGGTCACCGACACGAAGGGATTTTCATTTGCCGCATTAAGGCTAGCGCGCCCGCAGACCTAGAAGTGCCTATTATTACTAATTCTAGAATTGTTATCCTGCCTTCTCTTTGGAATCATGACACTCTAACAAGCAACAAAGGCAGCGTGAATCGCTGATAATGTAATTCACACAAGAGAACAACTTTGTAGGTAAAAACAAATATTTATTCATAGATAGACTTTCCTCAGTGACGTAATGTACAAGATTTGAAATAGCTCATGTCTACTATGATGCTAAAAGTGATCTCTTATACCACGCTAAACAAACGTCTCGCAACACTTCAACTTCTTACCCGCTAATCATCATTTTTAAATATCTTGGCCTGTGCAAACTCTCTCTCTCTCTCTCTCTCTCTCTCTCTCTCTCTCTCTCTCTCTCTCTCTCTCTCTCTCTCAAACTCTCTCTCTCTCTCTCTCTAAGGGCTGGGAGAAAGTGGGGCGAGAGGAAGTTGAGATAGTTACCCTATATACAACGAAATAACGGGTCATTCGCTGAAATCATTAAACAACGACAAAGCATCTCACAAAATGCTCAAAATTATCGATAGCGATTTGTTCCTTATATTAGCTACCATTTTACTACGACGGGTTGTCAAAACACAAGATTTATAAGTCTCTGAGGTCGTGGTCATTTGCTGTGATTCTATAATCTACCATTTCTAAAAAATATGCTGTCTGTTATCTTTGCGTCCGCTCCAGTCTCAGTCAACTGAGACGACTCCCAAAGCCCTGAGGCTTTGACTAAAGACGATAAAACTAAAAATCTCTAAACACGTTGTTGAACGTGTTGAAATAATATATACAAGCAGAACGATTCACATTCCCAATCAAGCATTGAGTCTGGTCTGCAGACCACCTGGAAAAAATAAAGGATAAAATTAATTACTTAGTCAGCCTCCTACCGTTTCGCTCGTATTTTAATGTAAAAGATCGGGTCCGACAGCGGATTCTCAAAAAGGAGCAAAGAAAGAAAAGGGATGTAGCAATATTTTACCTTCATCTTCCACCTCATTATCACAAGGATTATCTTCATTACAGGTCACATGAGTTGGTGGCTTAATATCAGTGCATTCTTTTTCATCCACGGTTCCTGTCTGTCCTGACGAGTTTACTTTGACGCACTTCACTTCCGTGGGCTGCACACCAGGCCCGCAAGAGGTCGAACACTGTAAAAATGTTATAAACCCGTGATATTAGTCCAACATGTACAGTCGAACATCCTGCAAGCGGACACTCTCAGAACCAGGATAGGTCTCCACTTGGGGCCGCGGAAGGATATAAATATGGCAGGTAAACACAAGGACAACGACGACCGTTACAGTTAGCAAAAAGCAAAGTATTGAGTTATCGTTTGATTCATGCTTTAGACTGCGTATATCGAATTGCGATGTACACTTGAAGTTTGAAAAGCAACAGAGACGCGTATGTCAGTATGCGCCTCGAGCAACTTTACCTTCTAAATTGCTCTCCAAACTTGTCTAATGCATCACAAGAGATACGCACATGTAAATGCTTACCGGGCCAGCGTGCACTGTGTACCACTCTGCTGGGCATGATTTTGTTCCACATTCTTCATGGGTCACTGGTTTAGCTTTCTCACAATGATTGTCACTTATTTCCACCTCAGTTCCTTGAGAATCCACCACGCAAAACACCTCCCGTGACCTCACTCCACGCGTGCCGTCGTTACAGCTTTTTGAACACTCTGTCCAAGAACCAACTTCCCATCTGCGAGATACGATTACGTGGAAAATGCGTCAGAAAAATTTAAAAAGACCCAACGCATGACTTAAGATACCTTCACGGTAAAGAACGTTTAAATTGAATCCATCCGGCACTGCACACAGACTGTCTGTGCGCAACAAAGAAGGCGTACAGTATTTAGTCCCTCTGTTCATAGCAACCGCGCTAATCTAGCTCTTTGAGACGCCCTTGCAGATACAATCATTGGTGCACCAGCTCTCGTAAGTGTAGTTCTCCTTGATGCATTATATCTGTTGTTTTTGTTTTATTGTTGTCTGGAAGGGTAGCAAGGCAATCATGTGAGACCTTGCGAGAGCTGCTTCATCGATACTATCACCAAGCCACTTTCTTGGAAAATACTTCATTGAAGAGCTTTTTTTTTTTTCAAATCCAATAAATAGCCAGGTAAATATATTATAATTCATAGCCTCACCTTGCAGGGCACCTTTGCATGTTACATTTTTTAAACTTGTCTTCGGGCCTCTTTTCCGCGCAGAACTGGTCGCCAACTGCCGATTCATCATCTTCACGAACGCATACAGCGCTAAGAACCTCTATTCCTGTTAACAATAAACACGCGAATACGGAATGAATACAATGAACACAGAATGTAATGTGGATAAGAATAAAATTTCCGTGTTGTAGACGGCTGGCCAACTGAAGTTTTTGACGATTCATTCTAGACACGAAACCACTTAGGGTGCGTTCGTTTAAAATATTCCGAAATAGTGTTAGTGACACGCATAACCGCTAGAACACGCTACACTGCGTGCCTGCAAACGTTTTAGGCAGGTTGAACATAATGTCGATGGTTATTACTGTTACCTTCACCACAAGAGACGGAGCATCCCTCTGAAGACATGATCCACTTTGTTTTCGACTTTTCGGCGGCTTGACCGGGTTCCCCGGCGTCGCTGAGTTCTTTATCAACCTCATCAATTTCACGGAAAAGTTCTGGGAAGTCGCTATCTCTAAAGGTACCTCCTATTCTGTACTGGTAATTGACCTTGTATTTTTGTTCAAAATTGTTGGCTTCGTACTGTGAAAAAATTCAAATCTGTGAGAGAAGCAACGAAATTATGACAAAAACCTATCAGAGGTCTAAAAAACCTCTCACACAGTACCGTTTAAAGAAAAAGAAACAAATTTAAAAAACTATCAGCGTTAGGGACCAGATTACGAAACAAATAATATAATTATTTGTAGTACTTATATGTTTGGATGCCAAAGATAATTAGGTTGTATTCCTTTTGAAATTTTATTCTCAGGGGAAATTGTTTCCCTGATTTTTGATGAGATCACTTTCAATAACAACTGAAGACCATAATGACAACAAGGTCTTACAGCCTCGGATTCCTTCCAAAGTAGATTTCAACTGGAAAAATAATTAGGCAGCTGCTTTGGTTTTGCTTTCTCCTATGCTCGGATCAAAATATTAGCGCTAACTTTTCAGCCAATCAGACGCAAAAGGAAAACGAATCGCTACTTAGTCACTCTTGTTTTCCCGCGCTTGGTGCTGGCTTCCGGCCTCGACTTAATTTGCGTTCTGATTGGTCAGTAAAAGCAAGTCGTGAATCACTTTGATTTGTGGCTGGCTAAGGGGTTTATTTCCTCCAGAGTGTGATTGCCTCTGTCATTACTTTGTTTCCGGTTTTACGACGCTCAATTGAAAACGGCAGCAAATGCTAACTCACCAGTAATGTTAACCTCTTTTTCAGAGGGCCTGGAGAAGTAATAGTTTCTTTCTGATTCCGTTTTTTGTACCAAAAGATGGTTCCCGCTCCCCGGAATTTCTTCGGACCGTAGTTGGCTCTAAACGTATTATAATAGAGGATGCTGTTCAGATAATCGTCTTCCAACACTGAAAACCAAGACGAAAGGCAATTAGACCTCAACTGTCATACCACAGCATCCAAAAATCAGACTTACATATATTGAAAGGCAACCTCCACTCTGACATACTAACCAAGAGTATTAAAATACCGGCTCATTTCGAATTTACTTTTAAAAAGGGAAATAAATTTCAATATTCGAAAAAACTGAGGAACTGACTATCGCCTATTTTCACTTCTAAAAATGGCGGCGCCCAATAAATTTTAAACCTAAAATACTCTAGTATGCGATAGTCAACTATTTTTTTCTCAAATACTGAAATGCATTTTTGGCTCTTTTTTTTCTAACAAAATGATATAAGCCAGCACTTTCGACGGCTAAGCGCTAATTTATTGTAAGAGTTATGTTTATAGTTTCTTTTTTGCTTGTTTCTTTTTTGGCTTCATGGTACTTTTGTGATAGAATGGAGGTTGGCTTTAAATAACAAGCACGTGGCTAATTACAGTAAGTAACTACGATGAAGAAAAACAAAAATAAATTCGTCCGAAATGTTAACGTGGCGTACCACAGGCATTCCTTGTGACAAGCTACTTTAGAGTCGCGTTTGTGCTTTGTTCTCAATAAAATACTCTTGTGACCGCTATCTTCTGTGCTAAAGGCCTTGTTTGTGCTTCCATCTGTTGGATCAACATGGCGACATGGCCCCGACAGCAGAGTGATTCGATCCTATCGCATTGGCTGATTGTGAAGCGATTTTGATCAATCCGAACAATCAACTGTGCATCAAAGTTATGGGCTAATCCTCAAACCAACAAGCCCTTACCCTTAAGTCGTCTGGGGTTCTAGCAAGAGCCTTTCTCGTCATGTTTTCAAAGGTCTTTGGTCAGAATAGACAGTTACAAAGCAGTCAAACGTCAACAACGCAAAAAATTCAGCTAATCCTGCGAAAATTGTTCAAAGGGAAAATTTGCAGGGTTCGCTCCAGCTTTGCGACTGGAAATGATTCGAAAAAGGTTCAGGAAAAGTAATGAAGTTACTGGTAAAATCACCAGTCCTTCCGCAGCTCGGTAACTTACTCAAGTTGTTTTCTGATACTGTGATTTCTTGAATCACGATATCTCGAGCTCCAGCAGGAAGAACTCCGATGGTCTGATAGTAGTCGTCTGGCGATGAAAGGAAGAGAACAAATATTGAATTAGAGCCATTAATCACCAGAGAGTTCTATCTTACTTATGAATGTCCGCAGCACTCTAAAAAAATGTAAAAATAAAAAATTCTTTAAGCACTTCTTAGCCTTCAACTGAAAAAAAAAAAAAACTCCACACTTCTTGCAAAAAGACAGAATCATAACTGCACAATAGAATCGTCCTTGAGCCCTCGGAGGAGAAGTGATAGTGTGACGTTGAGACCCCCTCCCGGACTAGACGTCTTATGTGGGTTAAAACTGTTGCTGGTTTTCCCAGGTCAAGTTTTTTTTCCCTGTCTTCAAATATCAATGTTCCCAAATTCTAATTCGAAGGGAACCTTTTACAGAAATTTACACGTGTATTTGAACATTCTCATGTTCCTATCTTATATTACCGGGAAAAGCCTTTCAAAGACTTTCCAGTACTTCATAAGGTGTGTTACTTACATCCGGGCACCCTATTATATGAGAACGTCATCAGCTTTCCGCTGGGAGGTGGTGGGGCCGGCTTCGTTGGTTTTGGCGTCTTTTCTGGTTTTCCGGGTTTTGCAGGTGTTGTGGGTTTTGCGGGTTTGGGTCTATTGCCGCCTCCA
>BLFK01000383.1:269869-286057 GCA_014634185.1 Astreopora myriophthalma | reverse complement strand
ATTCGATTTTGCAAAGAATATGGCGTTTTTCCAGGAATCCCTAAACTTTTCGCGCGATCAACATTGACACGGGGGTGCTAGGGGGCTCTAACATGGTCTGGTGTCACGATCTTCTTGGCGGGGATTGTAGCTGGTAATCTACCATATATTGGTGAAGGCAAACGTTTCGGCTGAAGGCGAAGTAGTAGGTTGAAATCCAGTTACCGGTGACATACTTAGCAACACTAAGTAACAAGATTTAAACTAGCAAAGATAAACTGGATGCTTCCTGTACAAATGTTGATTTAACCCTTAAGTCCCCGAGAGCCCCCCGTCCCCCTAGTGACGCGTAAAATCGTCTGCTATTAGCCAGAGTAAAATCTATGAAAATTGAACAGATAAATGAATAAAAGCTATGATGGAATCTGAATTGCAAGTCCAGTAAGGACTCCTCAGGGTGGTTTATACAAGAAATTCAAGATTATCACTCTACCTTCACCAAATCTGGGATATCACAAACACGTGAACCAGCACCAAACATGCGCTCACACTGCTCGTCTCCATTATAAAGTATTCCTGGTTTCCCTTGCGGTATTGGTACTGCATTCTGGGCTTTATCGTTAAGACACTCAGATTGAGTGGTTCTGAAAGTAAATACAGGCTTACAGCTTTGAGTAAGTCCTTTGATCATTTTTTCATCAAAGTGAAGCTGTAATGTGATCGATCTACCTGAGAGAAACGCTTAATTAAAGAGAATGATCGTTCTTATCTGAAAACCATCTGATGGGCAAAACAAGCTCCAAAGCGGTGGCGTCTCATGAATTGTTTGACTTTCAATGTTGAAAACAAAACTGAGCATTTGTGTCCGACATTGACTGTAAACTACACCTCATCCTCCCTTTCTGTAAAACAAAGCGCCGTTTACTGTCATGTTTATACAATCTCAACGACAAAAGAGTAGAAACTTAAAATCAAACTTGTTGGGAGAAACGTTAAAATCAAACTTGTTGTTACTTTTACCATGAACCACAGAAATATATTGGGCAAAGTTCAGATCATAAATCCATTAAACCATTTCGCAGAATTTTAAGGTTCGTTTTGTAAGAATATTGTTAGATCCATTATGTTTATAAAAAATATATATATAACAAAATTTTCTTTAAATCATTTTTTGTGGGGTGCGCGTCTACTAGTAAAGGAATTGATTACTGCTCCTCTTTGACTTCCACCACTGTAAAATTAACAGTTAATTAACATGTCCATTTCCAACTTACTGCAGAAAGTTTGTGATGTAATTCCTACTGCACGGTGACCACACAAACGCTGTTTCTTTCCCGCTCGCACGGGCCGCCATTATGTTGACGCCATCTCTGCATTGATTACCCTCCCCGTCATGTTCAGAGCCCAAACTGCCGGAGACAAACACAATTCAAGATGTTTCAGGCCGCCACCATCGGCTGTGATGATTGACATTGCTTGATAAGAAGGACATAGGTTCGATTCCTGTTAAGAGCACTCGAACTTTTTTTCCGAGTAAGCTCGAGTCACGATCGAAAAATACATCACGACGTCACTTCATTTAGAAGAAATTGCTTATCACTCCTGGCAATCTCTTGATCTAGGACATTGCTCGCGCGAAGTGGTTCCCCAGCTTAAAAACCCGCTTTCAGGGTGACTCTTCCTGCCCCGTGCCCCGAAAGGGAATTACGGAAGAGAACTGAAATGCGCATCAGTCGACTTAACATTGCTGGAGACTTACTTATGCGCGGTTTCATGAGCCAAGGTGAATGCCGTCCCCAGTCCTGTGTCCTTATTCAGAGTGCAACTAGTGTCTCGTTTACACATTCCCTTCAAATCAGCCAGGCCTAAAGAAGAACAGCAAAGATAGGATATTACTGATTTCAATGTAGTCCTGAAAGTATTAACTCTTCGGTTGTAAAGACAGAGGATGTCTCACCTAGTATCGTTCCGCATCCTTCTCCATTTACGTTTCCTTTGTTTCTACAAAAATTATACCTGCAGCAGAGGTGTAATTTTAGTAGTTTGGAGGCGAAGGGTGGTAGGGCGGGGTGCGGGGCCGAGTCGACAAAGAAATCGTGTCATCTCGGGCAGAATTGCTCAACCACTTAGCCAACAGGCACAGTCGGGAGAACAATACGGCTTCTTGCAAGTATGACCTCGATCTAGTTACTACTTAGATCCTCGAAATGGCCACAATCCTATCTCACAAGGGAACAAGAATCAAAGCTCGTTACATTTGATCGTAAGACGAACGTAGAAGGCAGCAAACCATAGTGACAGCAAACATACGTTATAGGTGTCGTGGTATGGACCCTCCATGTTAGTGAAATCGTTCATCATAAGTACAAACGCAAAGTTTGTTTGCATCTGTGACGCCAACAAGGTATTATTCGGGCCAATAAGGTTTAGTCCTAAATACCCATCCGCACCCCTCTCAAGGCAATTTTTGCTGTACGCCCATGTTTAGAGTGCTATGATGACGGTAAATGTGTGGAAACGGCTCAGAATACTCAGTACGATCACAGGCTATCTGAAAAAAGGAAAGCTCTTAAAAGCTAACAAAAATCCCTAAATTTCGTCCCTTTGTCACAGCGCATTAAGCAGTTAGAAACTGTGTTAACAAGTCCTTTTGTGCATTCAAGAAATCTTACTTGGAAAAAAGAGCTGCGTGATCAAAGTGAGCTGGATTCTTATCATCTGCGATGTTTTGTCCTGTTGTCCATTTGCAGAAGCTTGACAAAGTACCGGCAGCATGAGTGCTGATCACCAGACCGGTCTGTTGGAAAACGGGATACAAAGAAAGGAAAAGGGCAATTTTCAGTCATAGCCACGAGAAAAACAGAATCAAAGCTTGGCAACCTCAGTCGTCCCCAGGTTCTTGTCAGCTTTCAACATGGCGGCTTTTCGGGAGAAGAAAAGCGGCCATGTTGAAAGCCGACAAGACCCTGGGGTCGAAGTTGAAAGCTTGGGTGAACATTTGTAGGGAGGCCTTTCCCAGGATATTCTTGCATGAGGGAGTCCTCTACTTGCCCAAGTCTTGATTTCAGTACTGCTACGGTAATGAAATCGAGACTTTGACAAGCACAGGAATCATCCAACCCCATGTTGGGAAAGGCTTATTGCCCGTGAATGTCGCGTGCTTCCCATTACGCATTAATGGGAGATCAGTGGACAATACACGCACTTGATCCTGCGTAGTTAGCCTATCTACTTCAGAGGGCTAGCATTAGATAACATCGAGTGAAACCAGACCAGTGGTCGGAGTGAAAAGGATTCGGTGTTTTAGTGGAGTTTTGACCCTCGCGGAACTAGAAATCTGGTCTCAACCGATGTTATCTAATGCTGACCAGTTCAGAATACTGTCTCTACCCTGGCCTCTCCAATATCTCAGCAATCAAAAAATGTAGTGGTAAACTATTCACTCTTATCATCATCATCGTCATCATCATCGTCGTCGTCGTCGTCATCATCGTCGTCATTGTCATTGTCAATTGAAGCTAGCAATGTCAGATATGAATCAAAGAAGTCAGCAATATACCAGTTGGCAAAACCAAGCCATTGTTTCAAACATACCATGTCGTTTTCCAGAATCAGAAGTTTATGGATAATATACTTGATGTTTGCTCCAATGGAGGCATCTGCCAGGAGTCCGTGGGCCTTAAAAAAAAGTCAAAACTTAATTTATCACTTCAGAGATCGGAAGTGCATGCATACGGTGCAGTTGTGTCTTTTTTGTTTTTGTTTGTTTGTTTGTTTCATTTTCGGGTTGATACCCAAAAAACAATCTACAAGTGCTCTTATTTTTTTCATTTCCGAAACTGATTGGTATTTAGCCGAAATCAAATAACAACCTCTGTCGAGAAGTCAGACATCACTCGACATTTGTTCCCCAGTCCTAATTTCTCTTACAATGTTGACGATAGTCGGTACATATTTCTTGATCTGATCCAGTCCATAAAACCGGGTCATCACTTTTTCAACAACAATCATGGACTCAATGGTTCGCTGACGGGTCATGTCTGATGAGCGGCGGAAGTTGATGTGTACTCCACTTGAATCATCGGAATGTTGTAATCTCGATGTCGATGTGCCTGAAAAAAAAAACCAAAAAACATTTTTACAACTTCATGCATGAAATGGGCCTAATACTCGTCAGACAACCAGAGAAGGGAACCGCACACCCTTAGTGGTAGGCCTTACAGCGATGTGTTTCCTATGCTTAACAACACTATTTCGGCACTAATGGACCTAATGAGTACGCGAAGGAGTCCATAGCTAAGAGCGTACAACTCACATATATCTGTCTCAGGATGATCATCTAAGTTTAGAACGGTCTTATGTTACTCATCATCATCGCCACCATCAACGTCGTCATCATCATCTTCATTGTCATCATTATTACTCATTACCAAGATCATTATTATTTTTATCGTCACCTTCCACTCCACACCAGTCATCAGATCTTCCTTCTTCTTTCATAGCCTTCCCAAGAGTCTGCAGTGGTGTTAAGGATCTTTTGTGGATCAAGTGAGCTCGAGTTTTGTTGTCTCCCAGTCCCAAACGGTCAGGCAAAGGATGAACCATGAAGACGTCTTGTGGAGTGCGGATCATTCCTTGCTGCGGGCCGAGAAGGAGAACAAAGGAACAAACATGATTAAGCATGCGTGCTTTTGTTAAGTTGATCGTGTATGGCCGTGTTTTTGTATTCTCTTTGAATGCAGAATGAACGGTTACCCCTTTGGTCGAAATAAATTTGCTTATACTAGGGTTTGAGACTCGCCGATGATTCGATCTGTTTGTTTTAAACGTATTCAGTTACACGGCCAAGTGCTGACATGGCACAAATTCCTCATCGAACAAATATTCTTCTTGTTGCTTCCCTATTATCTCGGACTCAGCATACATAACTAGAGGGTACCCACAAAGAATCTCTATTTTCTCCTCCCCCTCCCCTCCCCTCCAAAAACATTTCTCACCAATCCATCGCAGTTACTGACAGCCACGATGCTTCTTTTTCCTCCGTTGAGAACCAGCTGTCCAAGATAATGACAGTGCTCAGTTTCGTAATGAAATTCCGAGGTGCCATTACCACGAACCTCCATCTCAAAATTAGACGAGAATAACTCATCGTTCAGGGTAACGTTCAAATGGAACTCTCGGCCGAAAGCTGACAGTTTGAAGAAGACAGCCTCCTTGTCAGAACTGCCAATATCTCTCTTGCGGCGAACATTACCATTACCCAGATCTCTTGACAAGAACCTTCCGCTTGCGTCAACTTGGACGGGATGAGATATCTCATAGTCCGGAACTGTGGGTTTAAAATGCCAAAAAAGTAAATCATTGTACATGAGATAATAAATTCAATACCCATCTCTACTCTATAAGGAAAACAGATCAAAGTGCTCTGTGAGCAAACTCGTGAATTGAACAGGTGATCATTCTCTTTCCCAGAGCCCACGTGTCTTTCGGTCAATGCCAAGACACGGAGCTCTGGAATAATCAACTTGAAGAGCTATGTTGATTGGCTTCTCAATTTATCAAAGTGCTCATGCGTAAACTACTGGGTGCAAACTAGCTTGTTATTTACGAATATGGTGCAAAAATCTCCAACTGAACTTGTAAACAAGAAGATTTGTCCCTGCTTTTGTAAGCCCTTGTGTTTTAACGATCACTCAATTTTACTTTTCAGTAAGACCAGAACTCCTAAAATCTTGGAGTTCGGGTAATTGATTATTCCAGACCTCCGTGTCTTAGTGCTGACCAAAAGACACGTGGGCTCTGAGAACGAGATTGACAGGTGATTTAAATTATTTTTTGGATTATGTCTAATGTTATCTGAAAAAACAAAAGGAACTGTGGATTGTCTGAAAAATCGACGAATACGAAATCAGTGCTCATGGACAATTCTTCGGCGAAGGACAGAGCAACAGACAACTTCATCGTAAGCACTCGAGCCCGCTGTGTTAAGTTTGCGATTCTAAGGACTCGCGTTCGACTCCGGGTGGACGTTAATTTCCATTATTTGTTTTGCTTCCCCTTTTCGTTGCTTTTGGCGATACAATAAATAAATAAATGCTTTGTGTTTATACCATTTCGATCACTGTATGCGCATTTACCGTACCATAACCGTACCGTTCTTCAACTCTAAAATGCATATGAAGTCCGCGTCGAGTGAGAACTTGTCCGGCTCATCGATTTTACGATTCTCGATGTTCTCATTTTCGTCCTCCGAGTCTTCTTTAAGCTTACATTTTTCAATTTAGACCTTTAAAAACAGCTTATTTTAATTAAAGATGGAGAACAATTTAAAAGTAAGCTGCGAGCCTATCTCATTTGCATAATGTTTACAGCCGAACGAGTGATCGAAATAAATAAATGAATAAATAAATCGAGTGCCCGCATTTTGCGTTGATCACAATAACTCGTCCATTGCGGCTCATTGCGCTTGCGCAATTCACTAGTTAAAATGAAGTGCTGCGAATACTTGTTAGGTCAGCAGTGTGTTCATAGCCATTTATCTTCCAAACTAAAAATTGGCTTGTGTCGATCGATAGGGAGGCCAGGTGTCAAAATTATGATAGAAAAATCGCACTCTTATATAAAAAGACAGTTTTCAAAACCAAAACAAATCAATGACAGTGTATGCAAGACTCGTAAGTACAGAAATATAAATGGTAGCTTGGAAGCAGGCTCTTTCGTGAGGAATAGTACGGATAACTGGGAATGGGTGGAATTTTACAGCCAATTGTGAATTTAACATACTTGATTAATTTTGACTGCTGAGTCAAGATACCACGTCGTATTGAGAGTACCGAGTTCGCGATCAGAGTCGATGATACCTGGCCTCAAGTTTACATATCCATCTTGCTTTTCGATCGTCTATGTACAGTAGATTTCCTCCTGACTGTGTATCATATTGCGCCGGATACTGGAGAGACATATATTTTATGCTGTTGAGTGATTTTAACGGTTAGTGCGCGCCATGTCCACTAAGCTGGAGTGCACGCCTGGCTGCTTTATTTTAAATTTGTGAGCACAGTAACAGAAACGCAACAGTTTGATGGTCAATGCACAATCCGAAAGCAAAGGTTTAAAAAAACTGAATTGTTTGGAGCCGTCAAAAAGCGGAGAGTTGGCGGGAGTCGCGCAAAAAAAAAACTACTGCACCCGTACCAAATTTTAGCTCGCCGTCGCGCGTCAAAACTTTTCCTTCGCGCGAAAAGTACCGTTAGCCTTGGTACTGGAGTAGCTGGTTGAAACGTATCTGATTTGCCTCAAAACGAAATTTAGCAATGTCTTCAACTTTGACAGGCACTGAGTCTCTCGGCTCTCTGGCAGATGAAAAAATACGTGGATTTATCAACCGCCATCGGCTGTTAATCGAATGGATATGCTTGTAAATACAGTTTGTAAACAACAAATAGCTTTATTGTTATATATGATTCAAGCGAACCGTCGGGACCGTTAGCATTTGAAACAAAAGATTCCCAGGGATCGCCATGCATGGAAGGGCTGGATGTTGTCAGTTTGAATTTTTCGAGTTGAGAAAGAGGAATTACTTTCGCCTCTTTTCCTTTTCTTCTTTTTTTTTTTGTTTTCTTTCCTATTTTCTTTAAGTCGCTTCAGTGAGGTGAAATACGGCTGTGCCCGAGGTATAAAATTTTTGCATTGTCTTGCATTATGCAACCTGGACTCTATCCAGAAAACCGTTTCAATTCTCTATAAATGAAAAAACTTCCTACGTAAAAAGACACTGCGTAGCAAGGTTTCTTGATTTTCTCACCGTATTCCGCAAATGGGTGTCCAAAAATCATCTCTCTCTCGTCATCTGATAACAAATCGTGGATTTCCTATGGCACAGGACAATCATCAAAAGACAGATAAAATTACATTGCAAAAATGGCATCTTGAAAGGAGAGATAATAAATGCAGAATGAACACCATAAGTTTTTACCTGGTACGGCTTGGCATTTGAGTACTTAAGTGGCAAAGCCAAAAGACTTAGAATTGCGTAAATTGCCAACTGATTTAAACGCCTCATTTTCAACGGTGTTGCTGTTACTGAGAGCTCCTTGCTCTTCAAAGAAAACTCGCAACTGCGTTTTTCCGTGCAATGGGTACCGCTTTATGTAGACATTAACCGTTTGGAATCCAGCGGTTTTATTGTCATTTAAGCATTAAAAACAGACGTCGGTGTTATTTCAGCGTATTAAATTCGATTTTCTCGCTTGGTTGGATTTCTAATGACATGTTCTAGGGTATTGTTTTATTGAATGGTCGTCTAACGCCTACAAAATAACAATTCAGTTATATTTGCACGGTCCAATGAAATATTTCAAAATGTGCAAGGATCGACGGTTATTTCATTTAAACTTTACATGAATCGACAATTTTGTAAATGTTTGCATCACGGAAATTTTTGCCCCCACAACCTAAAAAACGATCCGAGGATTATATTCAGTTTCCTAATGGAAATTCATTACAAATAAATTACTTCGATGTTCGCAAAAGGAGTAATGTCCTAGTCCTGTTAAAATTCCTTTCGTCTGCTCGTTTCAAAGTGAGCAGTGATTTGGGCAGGAAGCCGGTGATCTTTTTGGAACCCTCAGGGACACGACTGTCAACGAGAATGACAAGATATGCTGTGTTCTCTAGCTCCGGTTCCTTTTTCCGGGGATTCTCGTTGAACCGTGGAGAATCTTTCCTTCCCTTCAAGCATCCAGTCCGGCCTGAATTTTTGGCAGTTCTTTTGACCACTCAAAGGTAAGGCATGCAGATAGACGATAAAACTTGACTTGACATTTAATAATCCAAACACTAGATACTCGGATAGCTTAGTTGAGAGATTTTTTATTGCTGCGCAGGTTTGAACTATCACAAACATTGGCGCGGGCTTTACCGTTATTATTCATAAAGCTGGCCATGCATGGATATTTCCACAGAAGTATCGCCGACATCCCTGAGGCGAAACGGCCGTGATCATTGTTGGCCGACCTGCTCAAAGATGACCGCTCCCTCCCCTCCCTGATCATGTTTGACTATTCGGAGCCCATGGTATACATGTATTGCGGCATCCTAGAACAACCTGGAGGTTTTTGTGAATGAGATACTAACTGTCCTACATACTGAAACAGCTGAAAAGGGTAGTCTGGAATTTCGCGTAAAATGTCGTATAAATTGAGTAGTGTTCTCCGTGGTCACGAGCTTGACGTTAGGGCTGTTTGTCCTGCTGTTTTTCCTGAAGGAGCTATCATAACCGCTTCAAGAGATCGAACAGCGCGGCTGTGGGTTCCTTGCGAAGACAGAGTTGGGTTTGAGGAGCGACATGTTCTCTCTGGACACCAAAACTTTATGTCAGCTGTTTGTACAATTCCTCCGACGGACAAATATAGTCATGGTAAGTTATCTCTGGTTTACTGAGGTGAACTTGAAAGAAAGATTTTCCTAATTAATTAGTCAATGGTTTGACTTGTCAAGGGAATAGTCGTACCAATTAAGTTTGCACATCCACATGACTCGACAAAAATAATGTAGACGAATGAGAAAAGCAATTTTTTCTTCCACGGAATCTTAAATACTAGAGCACATTTATTAGGGAGTTAACATGTTTTAGCTGGTAGAAATCCACACACCTACCATCACGAATCCTGTATTGAGGGATAGATTGTGATAGTGAGTAGCAGAAGTGTGCCGGCATTCTGAAAACAAAACAATGGCGGCTTCAAATCGTAAACTCAATGAAAATTGGAGTGAATTTGAAAGTGGCATGTGAGTAGATTTCTACTAAAACAATATTAGAATAGTTATTCTTGTTTTCTGAGGCGATTGCCAACCCAGTGCTGCACGCCTCATTGACTATCTATTGACTCATAGAAACCTCAAACTTGTAATCTAATTGTTAAATAGGGAAGACATGGGGGTAAAGATATAATGTACATAGAATCTACAATTTTCATTCTTGTGACTGGGAAGAACCCTTATACCAATAATAAGCACTGGTTTTTATTTAGATCTTCTGAAAACTAAAATGTCTCCTAGGCCTTATAGTAACGGGTGGTCATGATAATGTCATTCTTGTGTGGACACTGGATTCTCTTGGTAAGTTGTTAAGTTACTGGTATTTGTGAATATATTCACAGCTGTGTATGTAACCTATGCAAACTTGAAGAACATTTTACAACTTAAAGAAACCTCTCGCTAAGAACCAGGTTGCATTTTCTTTATGAGGACTGCCTCGGCCATGTTGGATTGTGATATGTGAATTTGTATCTGATCAATATGCTGGTAATTAATGATTCAATCAGGGTCTTGATGCCTTATAATTGTTTGAGCCACAAGGTTGACAAAATTATGAACAATAAGTGATGGAAATAGCGACAAAAGAATATGTCAGTTTCATTGTGGCTCACACTGAAAAAAACAAAACAAAACAAAACAATGAAAATCACTTGTCCATTTTGTTTTTGTTTTTTTTTTAGGTATGCAATAAAATACCCTTCCTAGTGAAACAATTTAGGATTAGACTTCTGCTATCATTTGGAAATCCAAGCTGAAATAAGACATTACACTCACTGTGACTCATTAGTATTTTTGTAGTAATGTTAAGTATGAACTATGTTCATTGCAGAGCCACTTCACAGATTAGAAGGTCACACTGGAGCTGTTTGCGCATTAATTGCGGGCAAATTTGGTACTCTCCTTTCTGGATCCTGGGACAAGTAAGTAACAAGTCGAAGAGGGAACCATTATTTACATGTAAGAAATGGGGCAACCCTAAAACCAGGAATCCGGAAACCAGAATCCAGAATCCGGAATCCGGAACAACACTGGAATTAGGCCTAAAAACTTTTGCTTAAAGTTTTAGGCCTAATTAAAACCAAAAGTGTTGTTTTCCGCTGGCTGAGGCACGAAAGAAGCGGAAAACGTTTTTCTCACACACGTCTGGGTGTCTGGGTGCTAGTGTGCGGGGGGTATAGGTCACATGGCTTATGAGATTGCTCACTTTTCTTGTTGCCGTTCGCCATTGCCTGACCTCCCACCCACCCACCCTTCTAGTTTTTTGGAGTTTTTTCCTAAGTTAGTTTTTTCCATTTCCTGTTTGTTGTGGGGAGATTTATTTGTATTCAGTTTTTTGCAGTTTTCGTATTATTTTTCCGGACTAGTTTTTTCGTCCTGTTATCAATGTACCTTTTCAAATTTGTTCTTTTCATTGATGTAGTCTGTGATTAATAAAGGTCAGGTTGCATGGTTCGGCTTGGCATGGCTACCAGTTGTGTGTGAGAAGTTTAAATTAAAACTGATTAAAACCAAAAGTTTTTAGGCCTAATTCCAGTGTTATTTGTGATATGAGTGCAAACAGAAATCCGGATTCCGGATTCTGGATTCCGGTTCCCGGTTTCCAGGTTTTAGGGTTGCCCTAAGAAATGCCCCTTAAGTCCTTCACAGACAAATCCTGCCACATTTATGGTAGTTTTAAAATCGTTACAGGTATTTTGCCAACTGATGTCTTTATCAATGGTGACTCTGCCATACTCGGAAAAAAATCGGAGTGCTCCCAACAGGAATTGAATTTATGACCTGATTACTACTTGGGATGCTCTACCACTTAGCTACAGGAGGCTTGTGGGGGCTACGCCATTAAACTCGGTTCAGGTGACAGTCCTGCTTACTGGTGAACTGGTAAACTGGTGAACTTTAAGCCCAGTAAATGAATGATGTGTGTATCGCTAGTGACTCAGGCATATTGGTCAGAGGTCACTGTTTTGTTATTTGACAGGACAGCGCGTGTGTGGATAGGAAGCAAGTGTATGATAAAATTAGAGGGCCATGAAGCAGCTGTGTGGGCCGTCCAGATGATGCCGGAGCATGGACTCATGCTTACAGGTCTGTATCATACCACGTTGCATGGTGCAGTGATTTGAGCAAGCGAATAAATTCTGATCCAGATGAACAACATTGTCACCATTATTCAACCTCGGATTTTAGAGTAGCTTAATCCGTTGCTTGCTGACAAGTCTCCCATTGACTTGTAAAGCCGTCTGGCCTTAGCTATAGGAAAATCTATAAAGTCACTATCAGGAGATAAAGGGTTATTGCATCGACGGAAAGGGTTCATGTTTTTGAACGGACGGAGAGGGTGTTAACCCTTAACTCCCTGAGATGAGCCCTAGTGACAAGTAAAATCATCTGGCATTAGCCAGAGTAAAATCAGTTAAGTTATTATTAGGTGTTTAAGGGTTAGTTTAGCTAATATTTCAGAGCACCCAACACCTGCAAAGGGCAGACCACAACATGGGTCTCCATGTCCCACTGTTTTTGACAAGTGTGTTCTCTAATGTCTCCTACTAACTGTGGCAGAGGAGGTGACGAAGACAGGGCCATCATTTCTACGTGGATATGGGAGAGACATGAAATTCTGTTTGCAGTTGTGAAATCAAAGGAGCTCCTTCTTGGTTTTAACACCCTGACTGTTGAACTGGCTTGGAGTCAAGATGGTGACCACCTGTTTGATGCAGACTGGTGCCTTTACCACATGATGGTGAACTACCAACTAAGAAATACATACCTGAGCCAAGTTGTTCGAAGCAGGGTTAGTACTAACTGGGTTGTCTGATAAAAACCTATAGGTCATCATCAGATGGTATTTATCCTGGTTTAACACTAAACCTGCTTCAGACAACTCGGCCCTGTACGTTAACATACTACAGATTAGGTGTGAATGATTGACATTAAATGTTATATTTGCACAGGTTCAGCCGACAAGACAATAAAAATGTGGAAAGCAGGAACCTGTCAGAGAACCTTCACTGGACACACTGACTGTGTGAGAGGCCTGGCTGTGCTCTCAACTCTGGAGTTCTTGTCTTCATCAAATGACTGGTATTGCGAATTACCTTCTTGTGTTAAATAGTTGGCCAAAGGAGCTCTAAATGACAAGATCAAAATATGCACATTCAAATATCTCAAGGAAAACATCCTTTTATTTTGTACTTCCCCTTTGTTAGATGTTAATCAGTTAACATAATTGTTTCATTTGCCAAGAGTTTCTGAATAATACCAACTATTTAAAGTGCATTGAACGGCTTTGAATGTGAACAAATGAACATATTGAACATATTGATTGAGATTTCATCCAATTATTCATTGTGTCTGTATAAATGCAGACCCACACGTTATCAGAATAAAAACTGCTACTCGCACAAAGTCAACAGGTCCGATTTTATCCGCATTCTCAATCCAGCTTCAATTTAACCTTTATACTTCAGCATACCTACTATTTTTCTTATTACCATGTTGTAATTTTCTTGCTCAGTACCATTAGGAGATGGATGAGCACAGGTGAATGTCTGCAAGTTCACACAGGACATACAAGCTTTATCTACAGGTATCTTAACTTGAAGGGGTTTTATTCAGAACTCACATACAGGTTGAAGTGCTTCCTATATTACTTCTAAGTCAGGGTTTGTCTGTGTGGTCCATTGTTAGTACGGTTAACCATACTCAATGACTGTTGTTGTCTTAACACACCCTTATCAGCCATGGGGCAAACCTTCTTTCATTTGTTGTGAAAATCATTAGATATCATTTGTTTTCTCAAACAACAGCATTGCAGCTATCCCTAATGAGGGTGGAAGCTTTGTTTCTGTGGGCGAAGACAGAACCCTGCGAATATGGAAAGGTACACTCATCATACATTTACCTTTCGTCATGTAGTTGAAGTGTTGATTTATATATGAAGCTTGTTATCGTGCCACCAAGGTATAACACATGCTCTTCTCTTCTCAAAGTTTTCATGTTCTTCTTGTCATTGTTGTTCAAAAAAGTAGGCAGGTGTATTGAATAAACACAGCAATAATGTCAAAATAGGCGAGATAGTTTTTGTGGGCCCGGCAATCCAAGTTATGCCATAGAGCTTGTGGGAATGGACTCTAGTAACAGCTTTTTGTTATTAACAGAAGGGGAGTGCTCTCAGGTCATAACATTACCAGCTCAGTCCATTTGGAGTGTCACATGCTTAAATAATGGAGATGTCGTCACTGGATCAAGGCATGTTTCAAAGTAGTTTACAGTTCGTTAGAGTTCACAGTTTGTTCCACTAGTGCTGCAGGGTCATGTTCAAGTGTTTAATTTATGATGCAAAGGATTGATCATTTTATCATTTAATTGCAACAACTCCGTTGTACAGAAAAGTAACCAAACAAGAGGAAAGCATTTCCAGGCAGAGAAAGCTACTTATATAATAATAATCTCTATATGACATGCAAGGGGACCTTTTGAGCAGACCTTGTGCAGTGATCTTTCTCACTACAAAGTAACTCATGAAGCAACTGTGCAGTTTTACTGCAGTTATTACAGTCAAACCAGGTCGAGCCTACCCCTTAGATCCTAATAATGAGATTAAAAAGATTATTATTTGAGATTTGAATGCATTAATCAATTCCGAACATGACCCTTGTAAGCAAGGTGGTGTGTTAGGTTACAAGTGGTTGTGGACAAGTTAAGTTCTTATAAAAGTAAAATAGTGCTGATTTGAGACTCTAAATACTGTAAATTAAACTGAAACTCAACAGTGATAACATAAATTTAATGAGATGTTTCGAACTGGTGATATTTAATTCATAAAAACCACTTAAGTTGCCAACATTTGCTTGTAATGCAATCCTGTATTTCTCACAATGGTCATGTTACAAAACTATTTGTGCATTCAAATTTCAAATATTCCAGTTATTTGTAGAATCTTGTGGGGATACGCTTGAGCTGGTGTGACTGTAAGGGTGCATTCTTATGTGCTTGAGTTTTGCAAAGGGGTATGAGAGACCCTCTTCTTTGCATTTGCAGCTACAGTGTAACTTAATGACAGCCCTGATATTCACATGAGGCTGTGACTGAAGTCAGTTCATTTGTCCTCTCTAGTGATGGTATTGCACGAGTTTTCACTGCCTCTTCAGAGCGAGTAGCATTGCAACAAGAACTTGAGGTCAGTCAGTTCTGGCATTACATGTCAGTTTAAAGCTTAGTGATTTGAACAACCTTACACCCTGTGCAAGTCTTTTATTAAATGGTGCTGCCTAAAACATCCATTTACAGCAATTTGACGCTGAGGTTGCAAGTCACGCTATCCCAGCTGAGGCAGCCAGGTATGCTTTTTCTGCTCAGGTAAATTTGAAATTATAGTCAGTTCCAACATAGCAATTTGTCAAAATAAATACATTTTACTAATCATGTTTACTAATTACATACTGTAAGTTACAGAGATCTTTTTTTTTTTCACTTTAATTTATGGCCCGAGTGTGAAGCATGAACTGAATTGGAAAACAGCAAGGTGCTCTGACTTACACAAAGGACCAAGAAAATATGTTTATTACACCATATCTGTTTTATTTATTTATTAATATTTATCCAGGGGCATCCAATTTAGCAAGGCTAGTTTAAATGGAGCCCTGACATGGGCCGTATATCTCTTGGTAACCGAACTGAGCTATAGCAGCACTCCACTAAGTGAAGCAGTTCGTTCTGCAGATGGACCATTAAACCAACCAATCATAGTGCACGTAGTATCTGAGAAATATAATAATTGTGTTTATATGTTGGTGTAACAATTTTTAGGTCAAAGTTTAGTCTCCTGTTTCAATGGCCTCTTCAGTCCAAAACAGTTTCATAACTCTTAAATTCAATGCAAACTGAAAAGATTGAGTAAATAGGCAATTTCAATGATCGATTCCGGCTCTCCTTCAAAGCAAGTCCAAGTGCCACGTCATTTTTATCAAAATTTAGTTTCATTCATATGAAAAGGAGATCTAAAATTGTTGCCATCATGTAGGGAGATATCTGTAACATAATAGCTGGCTGTTCTTTTCACTTAGGGGCCAGCTGGGTGATGTGAAACTTGAAGATCTTCCTGGACCAGAGGCCCTTCTCAGGCCAGGTGAAAATGATGCGACATGTTGCATACGTTATAGCATGCAGAGAGTCTCCCAGGGGTTTTGGGGAACAACGGAACATGGCAAATTTGAACTGGGAAACAGGGGAACAAAGACGAAAATAATATTTCAGGAACAAGGGAACATAAACCATTTTAGCGACCAAAAAGCTGGGACCACGTTCGGAATTAATTTCTGGAACAAGGGAACAAAACCAATTTTTTAAAGAGAACAAGGGGACAAGGACCCCCCTCCCCCCTCAGAACCC
>BLFK01000383.1:262769-267187 GCA_014634185.1 Astreopora myriophthalma | reverse complement strand
CCCCCCCCCCCTCCCACAAAGATGGATGGTATATGATAACTTTTAATTAATAGCTCTTTTTGTTGGTACAGGAGGGGCACGCTATGTGCCACCTACAGCTCCGTCCCAAGCGATGTCTGATCTCAATATGGGAGGAGGAGCGGTTGATCCTTTCACAGGTAGGGTGCAGATTATACCCAATGTGGGCAGCATTTGCTGTGTTGGTTGTTGTTGTTGTTGTTGTTGTTGTCGCTTTCGTTGCCGTTGTTGTCATTGGTGAAGTCGCCATCAGTATGCTGTCGGCATGCACGTCGAGCCATTTGAGAGAAAATACACTGATTCTCGTAACTCTCTTCCCACAAGATTCTAGACTCTAGATGCCATTCGATCACTTGCTGACTTTTTACCACTTAATTGTTACGTTGCATTTTAGGTGTTGGTAGCTACAGGCCGTCCTATTCTCCACAGCAGCCTGCTATGGGAGCTGGAGGAGGACTGGACCCTTTCACAGGTATTCCGTGTGATCCTCAGGGTTTACTAGTTTTCTTTGCTGTATTAGAAGCAAACAGACCATTCAAACAGCTCTGTCATATTTGAATCTGAGAGCTCGAAATGTTAACCCGCGGAAAGCACTGCGTTACCTTCGGCGGCACGCGAGGCTTTTTCACATACAATGACAGCATTTGAGAGGTGACACTGATTCGTGCCTGGCGTGCGTTTTTCAAATGACCCGAGACTTTTCGGGCCTATTTCGGGTGCCACAATTTCCTCTGTATCTTAAAAACGAAAGCGTTTCTAAGCATGAGAGCTTTGCATTCCTTTTTCCTTTCCTTACTCGACTGAAGACATTTTAAAGAACCAGCCTTCTAGAAAAGGGGGATCGTAGTTTTACGCATGGCTTTTCGGGACTCTCGAGAAACGCGCCCCTGATACGGCAACTTGCGGGGCGGTGGTTTAGGTTCCTCTTGCTGCTAGGTAAAGATAGTCCTTGGTAGTTCTGTGCGGCCAGTCTTCCGTATATATTCGGCTGGTGCACCTTTGCCAGTTGGGTTTCGTCATCTTCATCATTGTCAAGAGAACTCGGATTTTTTCCGAGTATCCTCGCGTTATTACCAATAAATTCATCATGTCGTCTTTGTTATTGTTATTATCTTTTCAGGTGCCAGCAGTCACAGATCAGAACCAACCAGTTCGATGAATGGAAGCCCCTCCGTGTGCCAAAACCCTTACTTTCCTAAAGTAAACAAATTCATGATTGCTTTAAAGGGGCTCTGTCACGCCTCGTTTGGCCTCACTGTAGAATGCTAAACGATGCCTTTAAATCAGTGAATGCCCAAAATAATAATCCAGTTTGTTTATTGAAGACCATATTACTGCACTGAGACTATTTACGTGTCCTCTGTTATTACGGACGGAAGGATGGAAACGGATTGCATTTTGAAAAATTTAGCCTAACTTTTTCAAGTTTTCGCACCTGATCTTGAAGACATGGCCAAAAATGTATTATGGATTACTATTCCTGCAAAAATCGTTTGATATCCTCCTCTTAAACTAAAAATAATAGTGCTGTGTTTTTGGCAACAAAAGTTACGTGACAGAGCCCCTTTAAGGTCATTCTCTCGCGGGTCATAAATGGCGAGTCCGACGTTGCAAATGAGGTATAAATTTTCCTTTCAGTCATCTGTTGTAACGTTCGACAACGCTAACGTCGCTGCTATCAGTGGAAAATTAAAAGAATTCAACGCTACCTTAGATGAGGTGAGGTTTGTCTTACAACAAATTCTCCGTTCTTGCGCTCATCCTACAGACAGACCGAAGTCGAAGCTCGCGATCTCTGCCTGTTTGTCTGTTTGTTTGTTTGTTGTTTTTTTTTTGGGACCTGGTGGTAGCTGTATCTCGCGAAATACAACGTATTTGAAATCTGCAGACTGCTACGCGTTATGCGTGTAATGCCCACAAGAAGCAAATAAATTACCACTCGCAGTATTAATTACTTTAAGAAAGAAATTATACCATGATTTACATAAATTACCATGATTAGCAATATAATTGTAAATAATTAGCATACATTTCCACTCGTCTTTTGTTTTGAACATTCTATAGGATCAACAGTTAGCTGATGACGAACTTAGAACATTACTTGGTATGTTGCACTGTAACTGATCACGTGAATTTGTTAGTTGTAACTTTATCCCGTTCTAAGCTAGTCCTTCGCTGTTTTTTTAATCAGAATTGTTGGAAGATGTAGCGAGCACGGATAAGTCGAGATCTCCAAAAGTAGAACACCTATCAGCCCTTGTCAAAGCGCTGAAGTGGCCTCCAAAGGTTCTCTTTCCAGGTAAGGGGGATAGAACGACCCCTTCCGTGTTGATTTTCAAGCGGTGGTGTGCCGCAGTATAGCTGAAGAATCATGCTGGTTCAGCTTGCGTGCTATTTACGATTTTGAAGTGAGGTCGACCGTCGTTGTTAAGGGATTTATATCCCCTAGGAAGTGAATTGTGCGTATATATGAACAATTACTTCCTTTTTGTATACTACTGTAACGACTGTAGTGATGTGCCGCAGTATAGCTGAAGACTCGTGCTGGTTCAGCTTGCGTGCTATTTACGATTTTGAAGTTAGGTCGACCGTCGTTGTTAAGGGATTTATATCCCCTAGGAAGTGAATTGTGCGTATATATGAACAGTTACTTCCTTTCTGTATACTACTGTAACGACTTCAATTGTTTTCGTCTGAGTTATTTTCCTTTGCAAACAGCCTTGGATATCCTCCGACTGGCTGTACGGTTTTCATCCGTTGCCAAACTTTGTTGCCGCGGTTCTGAGGGAGATAATCTTACAGCGCATTTACTTGCCTGTACAAGGTACAATATTTGAATGTAAGATGCAGGAAGCTTTTGTGTGGCTATCATCAGCTTTTGTGTGGATGTCATTAGATGCTCTCGCCCTCTTAGCGGTCAACTTGTACATGAGGCCTTTGTTTCTGTTTAGCCGCTCAAGGGAGAAGCGCCTGGTGGCCCAAGTTGCGTCTAGACTTGACCGCACTTTGCACCAGCCAAATCCCCCTACACCTTCACATGTGGTTGTTTGTTGACATTTTGCGTACTGGTCTCTGTGATGTGTGCCTGTTTGGTTCTATTTCATGATTTTCGATTATTTTCTTCTCTTATTACAGAGACGAAAATCCTCAACCTAACGTGTTGCTATCATTTAGAATATTCTCCAATTTGTTTTTATCCGACGAGGGTTCAACTTTAACGCTAAGACACAGGGAGAAGGTGAGCGGATGTGAAATGTTTAATGCATGGACTAACAAGTGAATGAACTCAACAGAGCTGTTTTCACTTGAGTGTCGAAAGTAATAGAGCGTTTTTGCTCACGTGACCAGCAGCCATATTGGCTTATTGAAGCAAAAGAAATTATTTGCATAAAAATGGAGTTCAATTCCCGGAGGATTGTTTTGGTACACCAACATGGCCACCCTTTCTTTGCTTTGGAACAGCAACATGGCCACCGTGACAGGGTTCTATCTAGGGTATTTGAGGGGTAGAAGCTCCCCCCCCAAAAAAAAATGCCCAGCTTCCCCCAAAAATTATTGTCATTACAGTATATACGTAACTATATCGGAAAAATATCAAATACCACTGTAACATTTCTCAAAATTGTGTCTCAAAATGCACCAGATTGCATCTCAGCGCATATTCATTTCAAGAAAATTATTGGGGGGGGGGCATTCCCCGGAACCCCACCCCCAGGACGCTCGTGGCCGAAGGCCACTCGGGACTTCTCCCCCAAACGATACATCCATGATATAACCGTGCGTGATGTCATGTGAAAACGCTCTATTGCACAGTTGTTTTGGTCCTGGTTTAAGTTTGCCCTATGATTTGATAACCAAAATCGCGCAAACTTTGCAATCACAGACAGATGGCAAAACTAAAACCGATTGCGACTTCACCACTCTCGTTTTCCCGCTCTTAGCGCCGGCTGCCTTTACTTTCTTAGCGTTCTGATTGGCTAGTAAAACCAAGTTGTGAATTACTTTGATTTGTGATTGGCTTAGGGTATATTTCCTTCAGAACGCGATTGGCTCGCGAATTACTTTGGCTTTAATTTGTTGTACGACACTGAAAATCGCTCTGAAACGCTACCGTTCAAGATACAGCAGGGAAACTTAAAAGATACTCGCTAAACACTCACCGAGAAACTTTACTTCTACATGGAGGCTCTAAAAGCACTAGAGTTAGAATGTTTAATCGCATTTCATTTCTTGCGTTTGTTCTCTGTTCGAAGTGACCACAGGAGCTAAGTGAAATTGTTCCTCTGAAAGGGATAATTTTAGTTTCTAGTTCAGTGATCAAAGTCAGGTTTAAGTTGTGTTTACGTTCCGTTTAAGTTGATGTTTTGATAACCCGTTTTTTTCCCCTTAGATCGTAGAAC
>BLFK01000383.1:237769-257769 GCA_014634185.1 Astreopora myriophthalma | reverse complement strand
AGGGAAAACCGTTAGGCAAATATGAACCAAGGACAAGTAGATGCTCATACTAGCTTGTGTCTGTTTACACCCGTTCCAAATTTTTGGTGAAAGAGAGAGAGAGAGCCTGTTTCGAAGGAAAACAAGCAGAAAGAGTTAACGAAATAAATGGATTGTTTCAGACCTCTGAAAATGGTTCGCCTTTTTAAAGTAAACCACGCGGTTTCTATGTACGCATGGAAAATATAATGCTTCATTTTTCACATGGCTCGTTTCCCTTTGTTTTTCAAGGCTGATTATTTAAAATAAACCCCGCTAATTAACAACTGTCTGAAAAGCTGGGGGCGGCTTTGATTGTAACAGGGGAGTGCGGGGCTGATATTTTAATAACACCCTAGGGGATTATTAAAGTTGATAATCCCGTAGGTGAATATTACAGTAATATGCCTTCCATTTCACGCACTGACAAACAAAACAACGACTTTACTTCAACAGCGTTGCATTTATTTTACTTAGAATACACATTCATCACTGTCCCTGGCCAGCAACTCTTTGTCATCCACGACTATGATACCCCTCTTCGACGCTTTCTTCTTGTTTGCTTTAGTCTCTTTTTCAACACTGCCGATTGAGACGTCTTGATGCTCGTCCGAGTGGTCAAAGCTGAACAACCCTTCTGTCGCCTGCTCAACATTAAACTGAGCGTTTTTGTAGTCCACTTGCCGATTGTTCAAAGATACAAATTTCACAAACTCATTGCCCGATTTGAAGACCCATTAAAGCTACTTTGTGTGAGGAAAAGTTCTCCCTCAGAGTCACTCGTTTCTGCCATCCTTGCAGTACAGTGTGAAAAAATGAAGTAATTGTAAAGCTGTCAGTATTTTTGGACAATGTCCAAATCCCAGAGCTATTTTCCCAATCTTAAATGTATTGTAAAGCTTCTTTAGTATGCATATGGTTGTTTTGGTCGGTAAACCAAAAGCAAAAAAATTACGTCTATAGGGATACTCACCGTTACGACACCTATTGTTAGTTATGTCCCAACCAGAGATCTATTGGTTATTGAGACAAAGGGTTCTTTTGTTTTACGGTGAGCAAAGTTGAATAACAAAACAAATTGCTCATCAATGTTTGTAAACAGTGAATACAGCTGTTATGCTGTTTTACAATAGTAAACCCCACTGCGTTTTTTCGCAACTATTGTTCTATTGTCAAGTGTATACACGGAAAACTATTTGTTTGTTTGTTTTGTCAGTGTACATGTGTCAAAACAACGAACAAAATCATGTCACGGTTGATACCTTGCCATGTGATACCTCGTGGATATGTGATTTATTCACCGAAGGCTGCGCCCTCGGTGAATAAATCACATATCCCCTCGTTGCCTCAAAATAACCCTTACACATTGTTATGCAAACAAATAAAGGACGACTTTTGATTAATAACAAGGTGTAAAATATTTACAACCGCAATTTTCCATTTTACTCTGACTTAAAGCTCGAATTTGTCGGTTGTACGACAAATAAAGGAAATTAAATCGGCCGGTGCTGATGGACCTGTTGTCCCTGGTCTTTCCGTCATCGTTCCCTACACGGTTCAGCGGCTCATACACACAGAGAGGTTCACAACTTGCATATATTCCCTGTATATCATAAAGGGGCTGCCGCATTGTCATACAGAGATACTGCTTTAATTGGATGGAAAACCGAATAAAGCTCCGGTTCAAGGAGAAAACACGCTTCTGAGCTTAGCGCTGATCATACGGTGTTTAGGTCTAAGCACCGAATTGAAAACGGTTAGCTTTCACTTATTGTGGTTTAGGTTAGGGTTAGGAGGGCAACCCTAAAACTCGGAAACCGGAATCCGGAATAACACTGGAATTAGGCCTAAGAACTTTTGTTTAGGCCTAATTATTAGGTCTAAACAAAAGTTCTTGGGCCTAATTCCAGTGTTATTCCGGATTCCAGTTTCCGGGTTTTAGGGTTGCCCGGGTTATGATTTTACTTCATGTAACTTGAAGTAAAAGGGAATTGTCAACTTAGGGATGGAAACAAGTGCTAAACCCTGCCCAAATCAGATCGGAGTGAAATTTTTTGGGTACGTCCCGATTGTGTCTGAGTAATATAAATCCCAATTAAAAACAATAAATAAACTCTATTTTCTTAAAGCTAAAGCTCCCACTATCATTGTGGACGTTCGGAATCAGAATTTATCCCCCACAATATTTATGTTCATCGGAAGCGAACCGCAAAGAATCAATGAGCCGCATGCATTGTCATGCGATGCTAATCAGTCTTGACCGCAGAACTTTTTCGCGAATAGCTTTCTGTTTTAGGATTTTTTAATCTTTTTTTTTTCTTTAATTAAATGAGATATTTTACCGGCAACATATTGACAAATAGCAAAACAACCTTAGCAGCTTTATGTAATATGACGTAAGACAATTACCTTCGAAGACAACAAGAACTTTTTCGAGTCTAATATGCATTAAATTACTAAAAACAAAGGGGTATTTTGTATTCATGTATGGTATAAAGTGAACCCACCAAAAAAAAAATTATTATTTCAGGATTCAAAGTGTAGGAGAAACTCCACATCAATTTGACGAGAGGCGCGTGAACGTAAGTCGCACTAGTTCCGTAAATTCTGGTGCTCTATTTTCGGATTTATTGCGGTCAGAAGTTTACATATGGTATTATAGTTAGCGGTTCTTTTTCCCCTTATAATGTATGGATCAAAAATTAAGGGCTTTGTCGCAAAGTTCGGTTTTCTCCTCATGGGTTAGCGGTGATGGAGACAAACTAAAGCAGTATTGCTGTTTTAAATGGAAGTTATCATCTTCGAATCAACTGCTTAGTATAATTAACACTGGCTGACTGTAGCGATGTGCGTATATACATAACTCTTGGTCCTGCTGTTTACCTCGTCTACCATTTGACCACTGTTTCAGTGTCTCAATACCCGAGGGTATTTAAGCCGAATTTGTCGAGAATTGTCTCAGTCGGTTTGAGTCTTTTGTTACACTGAAAAGACCGCTTAAATGTCAACTAATCATGCTGTTCGTTGAGTCCCGTATACACAGGCCACTGCAATTTGATCAGTGACTGGTTTCTACGTGCGATGTTCAGTGAACCTGCCAGAATTTAGAAGCGATTTGTCATAGATTTCCAGCGATGCTACGGCTCGAAAATCACAATCAAACCGCCACGGAATCGCACTCAAATCGTGCGCAAAACTCACAAAAAAAAAGAATCCACTGTTTAAAGTGGCCTCCATAATAGCCTTTAGCGCATCAAGTAAATTTTCCTCTGAGATATTTAACTTCGCTGCAGTCTTCAATCTATTGGATCTTTTTAATAGTGACTTAATATTGGTATCTTTTTCTTTTCTTTTTTTTTCATTTTGTTTCTGACCGATGACACAAACTCCGCCTCAACATAGTTCAACTCAATAAATTTCAGTTAAATTATTTGTCCCGTCCTCGCGATTTTTTAACTGTGGAATCGAGTCGAGGTTCACAGCCTATTCGAATTCGAAACCCTAGCGCTGGCTATTATACCCCATGGAATATTGTGAAAATCGTTGTCAGCATCCAAGCCAAGTCCTCTTCGAGAAATTCACTAAATAATATAACTAAAGGCAGCCTTACCTAACTCTGGTTAACAAAATTGGTTGATCACATAATTCATGCGCTTAGCTGAATCATAGTTCAAGAGCAACTTTAAGGTAGCTTTACAACAGTTTTTCAACAACGCACAATATTCAGGTCAAGGAACAACCACACGCGAACAAAGTTACGCGAGCTAACGAAGAAAAACCCTGCGAACAATAAAATTCACACGAAGAAAGCAAAGTTGTAGTCGTTGGCAGTGTGTGGGCACTACTTGGGCTTGACGGGTTAGTGAACGGGCTATTTGATGAGCTTAGACGGGCTTTTCCCCTCCCAGCGCATGCAAAACAGTTTTAATTTTCGGAGGTCGTAACCCGCGCTTAAATTTTGCCAATGGGTGGGTGTCATATCCTGGCTATTTTTTTCTTAATTCTACCGGACAGATTTTCGGCAATTTTCAAAAGATGCAAATTCAGCGTTTTTGTATTTTGCCAAAATTTTGCTCGACACATTTCGCTATGTTTCTCTACAAATCGGTTTATTCTGGTCACTTTTCAAATCCTAAAATGTTGAGACGGCCTCAAAAAGTTTTAGCTTTCAGTCCCCCGCAAATGAGAGTAATATAACACTTTCGAAAGCTATGGAGGTGTTTTGCATAACTTTGGCTCAAGATGTTTTTCTAGTTTACAAAACTGTAGTAAGCCATAATCATAGTGTAAGAATCACACTGAATCGGGCTGTGAAACATGGTATGAAGAACTCTTCAAATCAACATTCTGCGCGTCCGATTTGTGTTTTTCAGCACTGCCCATCATCATTTGATCGTCGCATATCACTGGTAGGAAATGGTCTTGCCTTTCTAACGGATCGATGTTGTGTTAAATAAGAGTTCTGTAATGTGTATGATTCATTTCATATATCATTTCATCCCTTCATTCATTCATCAGGGGAACATCTGAACCCACAAATGACCAGGCCACGGGTTCAAACCCCATTGAAGTCCTGAATTTCTGCAGGCTTCTCTACGCAATTGCCAAGACTGCGTTCATAACTGCGACGATCATAGCTTCATTTGAGTTCTGTAATATTTACTGAAAGAGAAACTTGCGAAAAAGTTTTGTTTGAAAAACTAAGTTGAATTGTTGTTGTGGAGAACTGACTCTATTAGCCACCCTTAAGACCTTCGAGCATAACAGTTCGTGTGTTACCACTTGAA
The DNA here is from genome assembly GCA_014634185.1 of Astreopora myriophthalma. Classification (NCBI taxonomy): domain Eukaryota; kingdom Metazoa; phylum Cnidaria; class Anthozoa; order Scleractinia; family Acroporidae; genus Astreopora; species Astreopora myriophthalma. The sequence continues at coordinate 252,964 of BLFK01000383.1, read as the reverse complement.
TCCGCAAGGCATTGGCTCTGACCGATTTCCAATATAAAAATTATTTGATTTCACATTCTAGTGTGCCACTTCTCATCGAACAAGCGCCAGTATCTTAATAACTTGCTCCTTGATCTCTCAAGATATGATTCTCTTTTTTAAAGCGTGTGTACCTTAAATTTGCCTCTGCAATGTTTGCACCGAATATCTTACTTAATGCATTTCATAGCCGGGTTAATTTTCAGTGTGTTTTATTAGTGCTTGTAAGACACCGTTCGCTTTACAAAACGATTGTTTTTATTTGTGTGAGTTTAAACATTTGCACGTTTTATATGTTTTGGGGTGACTTTAATTTACTTCTTCCATATTGACGACTTTGAAGTCGGCGGCTGTTTCAGCTTTGCGGGATCCCAGAACAACAGCTGCTGGAAGACCGGAAAAGAGAAAGGCGAAAAGGAAACCGTTGAGCGGTGAACAGAAGAGCGCTGAAAGAATTGGCCGATATTTGCAGAAAATTGCATTGACCTTACCAAATCGAATCACCCTAATTTTTCTCTGTGTAAAATTCTAAGTCGATCTAAGGCCTACAACTGACTAATACGGTATGTCTCGCATCATTGTTTCCTTTCAATTGAATTTTCAGACTATTTTAATACATTCAGGCTGCCTTTTGCAACTGGTCTCATATTTACAATGAAAAAAAATTATCAGTTAAGAAACATTGTAACTGTCTTCAAAGTCTTCAAATGCAAATAATGAAACTGATTAGAAAGACATTGACTGAAAAGAACGTCTCCGTCGGAAGGCAACTTTTAGAGCATCTGTGACTACACTTAAAATGAACACGATCAATTTAGATGCATAGAGCGTTTCAGCTGTTTGCAGGAATATTTAAATGGTTTTTATTTATTTATTTATTTATTATTATTTTTTTTTTGTCCACCCTTTTTCTTTTTTTTTCGGGGATTCCCGTGAAATGTCATCCACTGAACATTGATTGTTGAGGTCTACCGAGAGTCTTTTCTGTCATGAAGCCCAAACCGTGAAACAGTTGGTGAGACACAATGCGGGGACAGGTCGCAAGGACAGTTCGCTTTGTGTGACATGGAGATTTTGTACGAAAATATCTGTTCCCGCAACAAGGAGCACAAATTCAACTTAAACTGGTTTGATGATTTGTTAGTATGGTCATAACGACAAAAGGAGTGAAAATAGCGTTGTAGCAGCCGGTGCGTTTAAGGCGGCGATAAACCTGATTTGAATGAAATTTTAAGAGGTTTAGAAAAGGGATAAAAGGAAGAAAATTAGTTTTGAAACACTAATAGACAGTTGACTCCGACCCAACAGCGCCCCAGGCTGGTAGGGGACTGTTTGGATGTGCATATACTAATTTTAAACTTCAAAGCCTAAACTACATTGAATGTTCGCAATTTCTTATTTCTCAAAATTTTCTCTTTTGAAAAAGACTACCTCAATGATATCGCATTTATATAGCGCATTTTCTATGAAGATATTCAAATACGCTTTACAGCACTTTGCGGGGGACTTTGCCAGACTGCTTTATGGTGCAGTTCACAATCTTAAATCTAATAACGAGTAGAGTTCACAGGTGCCCCCAGAACAGAATGAGTGAATCATCACATCAGGGACTACGTCCCCTACTCTTCTCGAACAGCGTGTGGGTTCTTTAACTTCCCACACAAGTGTTGTGAGACGGGACCTACGGTTTATCGTCCTTATCCGAGAAGACTAGAAAGTCTAACCATTTGCAGATGTCATTACAAAGGCAGCACCTTCTCCTCAGTTATTTTAAGACCCTAAGTGTTGGTCCGGCCGGGAACTGAACCCACGACCTTCCGCTCAGCAAACTGGCGCCTTATTGTACTCCCTTTGTGCTAACCAGGCCTCCTCCCCAAAATACCCAAAAATCATCCGAAAATTTTCAAAACGCCGCACTGAAAACATCGATTCTTGTGATGAGCAGAGGGTTTTGGCGTAGCTTAAGACGCGAACGAGATATATACATTAAAGCCATTTTAAGCGGCGGAAAAACGGCTTTTAGGTTTACCCGGCCACGCTATAAGCCGTGCAACAACGAAAGAGCTCCATTCGTTTTCAGCAACATCTGCTCCTATAGTAATGAGAGTGCAAACTAATAAAGCTGACGAATCGCCGAATGTTTTGCAAAACGTACTGGCTTTTTGCGCATCTTTTTAACACTCTTGAAAAAGCAAATGCCGCAAATTTTTGTAGCAGTCAAGTCAAGTAATCTCAAGGAGCCACCGCCGAACCCAAATCCCAGTGAGCGCAACACTTTGACCACCATGTTATAACAAAATTTATTATCAATGAGAGGATAGATGCATAAAAATTTGATGCCAGTTTGTTAATCTTAGCAATTACTTTTCGATTGGCATGGTAGAAAGGTTTCCTTTGAATCATCAATGCGTAACGATTGGGAGTAAAGTCGAAAACGGATAGACGAAGATGTATGCACCATGTAAAACCAACCAACAAAGCAAAGTTTATTTGGGCGTTCACCTTGCTTTATACCAGTAGCGGCTTAATGTCATGCCACTATGTATTAACAAGGAAATTTACAACATTGTAATTAACACTTATATTAAGCCACTATTCACCACAACACAATACACATCTCGTTACACGATGCTACTTAGTTTTACCGATCATTGCATTGAAATGAGGAATAACTCCTGTACCAGTCAACAATTGCAAGAAGGCCACCCGTAGTGTATCGAGCCACTAAACACAGCTCAAATACTCTCTCGGAACACAACGACACAACGAGTCAACAGCCATAAGGGACTCACACAACAACATAACGACAAGGGTCACGTGGCCCTCCCTGGTTCCCAGGACCGCACACCACCATTTCGATATTTCGGGACGTTTAAAAGCAGGAGCTAGCTGAACACCCTGTCTTCCACGAGTTTCCTGTGGCTCGATCGGAAAGTCGTGGGTTCGACTCCTGTTCGGAGCAGTGGGAGTTTCTTCCGAGGATGCTCGTGTCATTAAAGATAACTTCATCATTTCAGGCTGAGCAGTTAATTGTCATTGCTGGTGACAGCGCTGTCACCATCTCAATTTTGATTGGCCACAAGGCTACAAGCATACGGCTGATTCGGACTACCGGTATTTTCGTTACGACATTTCCGCGGAAAATATGTCTGTGCATGTAAAAGTGACGTTATTTTGCAGACAACAGTTCTAACGCAAGACTTTTAGCACATGGATGTGCATAATAAAGCAATTATTGAATTCGGTTTTCGCATGATAGCGAGAATTATCAAGGCCGATGTTTGTGTTATCCGCCATATAGCCTTCGCCTTCGGCAGATAACACAAACATCGGTCTTGATAATTCTCGCTATCGTGCTCAACCTCATCCAGCAATTGTTAATGAACTGCTGGAAAATCAAGTGAAAAGGCTTAGTGCGTGCTTACCATTCGTTGAGAAATTCCGGTTGGGGTGACCGTTATATAATGATATTCGATTTTCCAAATACAAAGGTCGCCAAAAAGGACCTGGAAACAGAAAAATCGTTCAAGCGGTACAGGAATTTACGAAGTTTTCTTCTGAACGGAAAATCAGGGGTAGCTTTGGAGGTGCTCCACAGTTTGACAAGTTATTTTCCGGAAGATGCCTGTTTTGTTTTCTTCTCCTTGAAGAGTGACATCGAGTCATTGCTGAAGACTGTTGTTGCATTATTATGGGATAAGTTTCAATTTTGATGTTAATGAGACTTGATAGTTTGGCTAATGAATACTTGTCTAGCGAGTATGGTCAATGTTCTAGAACCTTATATCTGATGTCGCAAGTTTAGTCTTACTGTCTTACGTTCAAAATAGATCTTTCTTTCCGATGCAGTGGCCATCTTGAATTCTGCTGTTTTGAAAAATATATTATGGGATGCCCCGGGGGCAAATGCTCAATAATGTGGGCAGAAAATTGGTTTTGCTTGAAAAAATTCTCAAACCAGATTAATTTTTACATTTCCTTTTTCGCAGATAAATTATAGCGTGAAACAAAGGATGTAAAAATCAAAGCGGTTTGAGAATTGTAAAACAAAAACTACATTTTTACCTACAACATGCACGCATTTGCCCCTGGGCATCCCATAATATTTTTCTCCCAAAAACAGTATTCAAGATGGCCACTGTATCGGTAGAAAGGTCTATTGCTACGACGTAACGTTCAAACTATTTACACATAAATGATACACATTCAGTCAGCTATCTAATGAGCGAAAATCTCTACTAAATGCTGATAAGTGCATTCAGATCTCAATCAGGACGTACCGCTGCAAATTCAGTTGAAGTTCAGCCTCCGGACTACCGTGTATCGAACTTGAAAATGTCTTCCTAATTTCTTTCAAAGCATTCCGCATGAAAAAAGCAAGGCACTAACAGTTTCAGCGTAATGACCTAGACCTTGTTAAAGAAAGAGGCCACGTGAATAATGATTAGCTAAAGTAGCATGACAATCGCCCACTCCGGAAACTTTGCGGAGACTGGTACGAGTGTTGTATTGTGGGATCGTTTGGCTGGACGGTAAGCACAAAGCAAATGGAAGTACAATGCAGATGCACGGACTGCACGTGCCACAAACAAGGGAAATGCTAACTTGCAAAGCCATTGAATGCGAGGCTTACCCAGTTTGTTGAATATGATAGTACTTTCCGGAGAGGCCAATGACCAGCATTTAAGCTTCGAGTATTTATTAAGCGCGCAACGTATCTCGGGATTACTGATAGGGTTTTAAACGTTGCATGTATTGTCAAGGGAATGGCCATAGGTGGCCAAAATGTTCCAATGTTAAAATGATAGCAAATACTCCCCGGCTAACTCCGCTCTTCTTATCTGTCCAGTCCGGCAACATAGGACAACATAAGGATGAGAGTTACTTAGACACAAAGGGGAGAGCGCTTTCATACAGTAACCACAACAAAAACAACAAAAGAAACAACAAAACTTTAATGAAAATTTCAAATTTAACCGCAAAAGGTGCTGCCCAAAGCTAACAGGGCTCTTCGAGGAGGGTAATGCTTACAAATATTTAGCAAATTAAAGCTTGCGTAACATGTTGAGATTTATTGCAATGTTCAAAATTGCAAAATACTAACTTAAAAGGTTAAGACAGGAAATTAAAGAAAAAGCATGACAGTACGGATTCTCAAGGGTGGAGTTACCGCAGGGAACAGCGGAATTGACAGCAGCACTGACAGCAATTGCTTAATAATAAGTTTGATTTGGGTGACAACGCTTCGGGAAAACGCCTGCTCAAGCTTTCATCTGAATGGTGACACTTCACTTAATTATCTGCCGCGTACAAAACCGTCTTGTACAAAAGGATAAACCGTTCTACCACTGGAAAGTTTACCCTGAGCTTACAATTGAACGGTATAACTTTAAAAACCGGTTGACTTAAGAAATGCATACAAAAGCTAATTTAAAAGCCTTATGACTCGATTCCAAAAGCAGTTCTTACTCTGTATGAAGTCTGGGAGCATACAAAAATCTCTCTTTTGCATGCTGTGGTATCTCAAACACAAGTGTTACACATTCTGGCTTTGTAAAGTGTCCTGACTTATCAATGCGAGATCTCGATTCAAAGTCTCATTTCGATGGGGATATTAACAGCTCCAAAATTAATTGTAAATCCAGGTCGTTACCGACTATCCTTCCGTCCTAAACTAATTATGAAAGCGGCGTAATTAAGATGTCGCAGCACGAATTAGGAAGTGAACCAAACTGCAAGGAAAAATGGTCTGTCAAATGATTAAATGAAATAACAAAGCTCACAGTGTGAAAGTTCTCCTGCAAAGGCTTTGTTTGAATCTTACTTTAGCTTAATCGTTGGCTTTCGTTGTCTTTAGGAGTCACAAGTACATTAAAAAATGACGTAAGACTGAATACTGGCTATAAAGTACGTTAAAAGTTGGAGAGCTGATTTGACTTTGATTTAACAGCCTGAATATTAGTCCCACATACTTTTTCTCGACAGGAGGCAGTAAATGAAGCATAAAACTGCTTGTCTTTCCTTCCCCTCACAGATAATATAGTGTTTAAATCAAAAGGTTTCCTACTTTGAACCCCTATTCACCTCTACCCTCCCGATTCACCCGATTCACCCCTACCCTCACCCCGTCAACAGTGAATGTCACCTCAAGTGCAGTCATAGAGAATCTTCAAAACAGGGTATTCAGCAAAAAGGCGAGGTACGGTGATAGGCTATCAAGTGGGAAGGTATTGAGGATGTAAAGTCGGCACTACCTCTTGTCCAGGAATACAGTGTGAGTAACATTTGCTTCTATTCAGACTGAAAGCGGATTTCGGTACACACACAGTGCTCGAATTTATACAGAAGGCCATTGTCAGTGAAATTTGCGGTGTGCATCTCAGCGCATTTAAGTGGGCTTTTGATGAGGCGAAAATGTAGATGTTTTCGCTGGCTGATTTTGATTTTGTTTGCCAGATTTCCTTATCACTTCATGTATCTCCAGTCAAGTGATTCAGTTCAAACCAGCAACTCGATGATCTGTCTATTGTAAACCAGAGGAGTTTTGCTCTTTATACATTGGGAAAAAATGCAACTCTCTGAAGAAAGTATTTTAAATGGCGAGATTTGAAATAAACAACAAGAACAAAAATAGAACTGTTAAGTAGGTTAACGCTTCGTTTGGTGATAGATATATCCGCATTAATTTGCAGTTATTGAAGATCGAAGAATAACTGTTGTGTAGTCTTTGCACACTATTCTTCTTGTAACTGCTGTACACTTCTGATGGGAAATTTAAGAGCGCTTTTAATTTGTCCAGAACTGTCTGGCTAGTACAGACCAGTCATTTTGTACTGAGATAAAATGTAACAATTTGCAATTGGAGGTACTGTTACACGATAATTCCTCGCATTCGTCTAAATTTGTACATAACATGGTCAGAGTGTGTTATTTTGATCATGAAGGCATTGTAGAGCCCTTCAAACCACTCGTGGTGTTGCTGGTTAATTTGGTCACATGGATAGGGCCGATAGCCTTGGAACGTAGCAAAAGCACATCAGTGGCAAAATGAAAGGAAGATCTGCAGCTAAGTCACAATAAAGATGTAGGTGGTAGAAGTTTCAGTCTGATCCGAACCAAATAAAAGTGCAACAATATTTAAATTGCTTAAATTCATAACACTGAAGAGACAAAATGATGCAGCTCGTTCCTGCTAGATTTTTGAGTCGCGAAACTAGACGGTCCAGAAGAAATCACTTTTTGGATGGAATTGCCTCGCTCATATAAATTTAAAAAATAATAATTAATTAACGCACTTTTCATTACTCAGCTCGATCAAAATACTTTTTTCGCCGCAGCTGAGTAATAAAAAGTGCATTAATTAAGTGAAGAAAAATGCTCTTTAATTAAATGCACTTTTCATTGGTCGGCTAGATCAAAAGGCGCTCTACGGCGAAAAAGACGTGCATGTATTTTTTCAATTCTAGCCATTTAAAAAACAAAGATCTTTTCTTTAGAGGATCTTATGCAATTAAGTGATGACGACTTTCTCACCAAAAGTTCCAACTAACCTGGGTATGATTTTCGAAAATTGGATCACATCTTCCTCTCCTGGAACAAATATTTTCAACTGGTACATTCATGTATATGACGACTGTAAGAAAGCTCTGAGTTTCTTTAATTTCACTTCAATCATAGAAGATTCCAACCATTATACCCACTGATTCCGTTTCAGAAAGTTCAAGTCCGATCCATGTCGGCTATAATAACTGCCCTGATAAGTTGTAGGACAGACAAAATATATTAGTTTTAACATTTGAGTGGCCTTTAAATGAATTAAACGGTTGCTAAAATCTTCCAGCTATCTTCCAGCTATTGAGTGATCTTTAACAGCCTCGGCAATATCGTCAATGTCGGCAATTTCTTTCAGACAAGAAACGAACATAACCAGTTGAGTAAAGCACCGCGCAATATCTTTCAAAATTTACGTGAGTGTCGAAGCCGTTGCATTTCACATTAGAAGGTAAGAAAGCTCCAATTACCCCCTGCACAACTGACTTATTACTATCATTGTACAATATTACTTCTAAAGCTTTCATAATTTTTTCTTTTATGATACTACTTCAAGATGTTTCATCTGCTGACTCGAAAATGGACCACTTGAGCACTCGAACTGACTTAAAAGCAATTACTTCGTGTAGCAAATACAGATGACTTAAAACAAAAGGAGCGAAAAACAAGAAACAATATGAGGCCAAGATTCAATGAATCGCAAACAGTCTACTCTATTACGACTTTTGACGAGCCATCAATGACGGCAGGCAACTTCCAGCAAGATGTGGACACTATAGAAGCAGCTTTCTTTTCCGGCAATAATGGCGCCTTCATTTTCAAATGCGCATGCAACCCTCAGGGGATACGTGAGCCTCCAGGGTTTTTAAGCCTAAGTGTATATTAACGGTTGGTCTGACTTGTCAAGAGGTCTCTTTGTGTTCAAAACAAGTTACAGCAATTTACGACTGAAATAGGGATGTCGCAACAATTCTGTTCTTTGTATGTTTGTCAATAAGAGTTTGGACGATAATATGTTTCCTTTAGAATATGCTTTTTAAAAATCCTTTTACTTTGCGGAAAGCATTTCGGCTGTAGATGATAAGATTTAAAATTTAACCTTTAAGTACAAATCCTTTACAGCTCTTATAATCTTAAAACTAGATAAAACTGAGACAAATCCGCAGTTTAGAAGACAACCGACAAGCATAAAGATGCAGTATATACAATAAAAAAAAACATTTCAGATAATAAATCCTGTCGCGAGAGTGTAATGTTTCGATCAAGTACGCACAAAAAGACATTGTTTTGTATGCCTCAGTGTATGACTTTCTTTTCCTTTCGTAACGCCCTAAAGCTGTAGACGCTGACAGTGACACGACAAAGCTCATTGAAAGCAACTTACTACGCGAACTTTTCACAACAAATTAAATGATTATTTCGGTGCCATTTTCCCTTTGTTTTGGCTCTGGTTTTTCATCCTTTTTACGCTAACGTAGCCAATGCGCAACATTCAATTCAACTTAAAAGCGTGACTGACGCAGGAGGATCAGATAAGTCAATGCATCCACCAAGGCGCGGCCAAGTTATGCAGTTGTGGAATTAGAGACATCAGTTTCGAGCAATTTTATGATAAGTCAGAGTTTTCCGAACAATCTTGTAAGAGTTTTAAAAGACAAAAACGTTATCAGGTCCTGTTGTTAGAAGTTGTATTTAGTTCTAATTAGAAATCACGATAGCGGAATCATATTTATCTTGGTGATCGTAATAACCTCACCTGAAGCTAAGTGATGTGAGTACAACGTTGGCCATTTAAAATTTCTAAAAAAATAATTAAGTTCTGGCCGAAGTGCTCCGCCAAGAGCCGCCTGTGAGCTTTATAAAATTGTCCTGAAGAAAAAAAAAGCATGTAAAATAAACGAGATCAGTAAGAGATGTTTTCAATAGGACAAGAAAAAGAAGAGAATTAATGAATCAGTAAAGCGAACGAAAATCTATACTGTTTCATTTTATATATTTATCAATCCACTTTTGGTTAATGTAAAACACTCATTTTCCAAAACGAGGGGATTCTGGTCAATATTTTTTTTATAATCCAGAGTATATACCAGATAAAGAAAAATGAGAAGATTTACACCTTCGAACTGAGTAATGAATGTTTTCGTACTGAAGTGCACGCGTTGCATTTTCAGCATTCACTCCACGTTATCAGCTGTTTTGAAAACATTTGCTTTTGCATCCTTGCTTTGTATTTGCATGTCCTTTTCCACGCAGCACCATTTGTGATTGACCGCTTTATCTCGTTTGGGGCAAATATACACATTTTCTCTTGCACAGAGGGACATACCGACAGCTAAAATCGAGACCCCTCAGTTGCGCAACGCGAAAATACAATTATCGAGAACTTCCTATAATAGTCTGCTATAAAAACTGTAAGAACGCCGATCTCTCCCGGCATTCGAACACGAAGGTATCATACTTGAACCTTGCTGTACAACTGAAGCCTTGCGGCGATAAACAACACTCCCAGAATTACTACATATGTCGGAAAAACATCTCGACCGGCGAAATTTTGAATGTCATAGTTTACAATTGCAAGGAACAGTTTGGCGCATTATAAGAACTATCATCGACATGTTTCAGTTGCCATATTGGAAAGACTAACCTTCACCAGGAGCCCATTACTAAGGACGTCCATATAGACTCGCGTTATGTAACAGTCACTTCTCCGCGCTAAAAAGTGGAATTAACCGGTTTTATAAGGTAAAATTGGCCACCATAAACAGAGATTAAAAAACTGGCGACGTTTCGACCAGTAGCCCGATTCGCTGACTAAAGTTAGTGCCAAATTTTCGTGCCCACTCCACCGTCAAATCACCCCCACTTTCTTCGCCCAAACCCTCACCACATAACTTCTCAGCGCTTCCCGGTATGGCGGAGTAAACTTACAACCTTTCTGATTTCATTCAGTTAGAGATTTCACCCACACGCACACTCTAAGGTTTCAACCACACACCCAGGCATTGTCCCTCGCTGCCTTTGTGTCCAGCCAGTTAAAGTTTGACGGCGCAGCGTCTCCGCTGTCAAAACTGTACCGTTTACCCACTGTGATGCTGCGCGGGCGTCAAGTCAGTTATCTTACTGCATTAAAGGACGATAAACTATTGCCATACAAACCAACCGGTCGAGGCTTGTCAGCTAAGGTGGTGCGTCGGTGGCGAGGGAAGCAGCAAAATTTGGTAAAGGTAATTTGGTCAAAGAGGTTGCGAACGTTAACTCCTCTTCAGAGAGCTAGCGAATTTTTATGTCTGTGCATGGTGGTACTTTGAAAATTTCTCCCACAAAGCACGAGTAGAAAGAAACATAGACTTGGAAGTACCTCCTTAGCGAAGTCAGATTTTGGAAGCCTTTAATAAAATTTCGCTTCAAACTTTATCTTCCTTTTTCCTGGCGGGAGCGCGGAACGATAACGTTGGCTGAAGAATTTTCGGAAAGCCAATAGCCGCGGGTCAACCAACTTTCCAGGTGACTTAAGTTTTAGGCTAAGGAATCTCCTGAAGGGATGAACTTGCGTTAGCTGATGCAATTATCGCTTCAAAAGGCCGCAAAACATGGTAATCTACAGGAAACAGAGTTTCAAGTAGTTTGCTCAATTACGTACTCTTATCAACGTTGAATGCCGCTAGTGACGAACACGACCACAAAAAAGTACTGCTCAAAAATGTGATTGATGAAGGTTGTTGTCGTCAAACACTCAAGTCATCAATTATAATCGCAAAAATAATATTTTTTGTTATCAAATACGTCAAAAGAACTGCGTATCTGAAAAAAGAGACCGCTAATTTTGCCCGAGTGGGTGTAGTTCTAGAATTAAACGAAAGAGAGCCAGAGTGTTCTTATAAACTACGATTTTGTACACTGGAAAATGACCTGGCTTTCCTGATCCGTCCTTAATCAAAATTTTTGTTTATTTTTGTCGCTTTCAGCTCAATGGAGAAAGTTCGCCCAAATTGCTGCGGATTAAACTAAACAATTACTGTTAACTCTCCGTCATTCATCAATTTGGTTCCTTGCAGGGTCGAATAAGTACCAGAAAATTGCAGATAAATGTGCGAGGAGTACACAAGACGTTCTACTTATCCAACTGAGAGGCACGAGTAAAACGCAAGACTCAGTGCGGCTGCTGCGATATCAACATCGTACGAGAAGCTTACGACTGCTGATTCATAGGACACAAGGAAAGCAACACTTACGTTCAGCACCGCCGACTGACTATGAGGAATAATACTGGCGAACCCATGACGGTCACTACTAACTCAACAGGGACCTTCTTCAATTTCAGTCCGTCTTTTCAGTACCCAGTGGCGGCCTGTCACATATTAATCGTTGTGGTAGCAGTCGTCGGTAACTTGATAGTGTGCTGCGCCATAATCAGTAAGAGAATCCTTCGCGGCAATCCTACAAACATCTTCATTTTCTCCTTAGCGTTCTCGGATCTTCTCACGGTGTCTTTCGCGGTGCCGTTCGACATTGAGTCAATTATTCTCTTAGCGGTTTGGAGACACGGTGAAGAAATGTGCCAGGCGTGGATCACGATGTACCTCATCACTGTGCCTACCTCGATTTTGACCCTTTTGGCCGTCAGCGTTGATCGCTACAAGAGCCTCAGTGATCCTTTGAATCGCTTTCGACGTTGCAGATTCATGACTCGGAAGAGAGCCTTGCTTATAACAATGGTAATCTGGATTTACAGCTTTCTCTTCGCCTTACTTCCCATCATGGGCTGGCGTGAGTTTGATAAGTTCGTTTATGACGGCGTGTGCTACTTTCCTTTCACCAAGACTTACACAACACTTAGTTCCGCGGTCAACTTTATTCTTCCATTACTCATCACCTGTGGTATTTACATCAAGATTTACTTGATTGCCCGTAGACAGCAAAATATCTTCCAGGGAGAGGACTCGCGAAAACTCCGCTCTACTGAAGAGAAAAAAGTGTACGCAAGAAACCTTCGAGCGGCTAAAACAATTTCCATATTCGTAGTGGTTTTTTTCTTTTGTTGGATCCCTTACAGTTTTATCAGTATCGTTTCCAATTCTTGCGGCCCACCGTGCACGGAGAAAATCCCGAATGAAGTTATCGTCTTGTTTCTGATGTTTGGCTACCTTAACTCGGCGCTTAATCCATTCCTTTTCACATTTCGTAACAAAAGATTTCAAGCCACCTTGTCTATGCTGTTGCAATCGTTGAAGTCGCGTCCTATGGCTAAGAGGCCCCGCAGGCGCTCAACCTTAACACAGAGCACTTGTCACTCCGAACTTCCCGAATTGCAGGACAGCCAGATTCGTCTCCACTTTGCCAAAGCAAAACGAGGCAGCTTATCGGGAAACACACAGTCCACTTTGTGAGCCAGTGAAACCACTCAGCGTAAAGATCAAACTCTCTCTTGTCAGTAATGCTCATGCGTCGCTCTGGGTTGAAATTTTACAACCTCGTTCCCAGGGTTCTCTCGTACTCGTCTCTCTCTCTCGCTCCAAGGGACGAGTAAGAGAAAACCCTGGGAACGAGGTTGGAAATTTTACGATGCAGAGCAAATATACCTAAGAGAAAGGGGTCACACTAGGCCAATGTAAGAACTGGCACCGTGCTCTTAGCCAATCATATGTTCGAGCTTAAGAGATCCCGAAGTTTGTCCAGTCCCCTGGTGGCCCTTGATAAATAGCACTATTAGTTTTCTTTAGGGGATGCTGTTTTTCAGCTGCAGCGGAGGTCAACGAGTTTGGACGATTGCGTGCTAAGTCCTTTCTACGCAGCTTATCCTCTAGTCGAGAATAATCAAAAGAAGCATTTGTCAGACAGTCAAGAAATGACTGTATTAATTAATAATTTCAATTCAAGGTACTCCGCTCTGAATTTTAGCGCATTGTGACAGTCGTTGAGCGGTTATGTTCAGACGGGTCTTGGGACTAGCCAGTTTGCTTTCGGTTCGCCTAGTTTTTTCCCAGGACCCGGACAGTGGACCGAACTAATTATCCAGTTTCTCACGCTTCGGCGGTGTTTCTGTTATGTTGTTTTGTCTGTTTCGTGGTTTTAGTTGGTTATTCGGGACCGTCTGTTTTCTCACCATTTTTACTCATTAAACGTACGTAAGGTGACACTTCGCTGAGAACGCGACACACACATCACCGAACAACAAACCAGGACCCACTCGTCAATAGTCAAGTAGTTCACAGTGGCTTTAGAAAGTAAGAAGTTCCATTTGTAATCCAGTCCAATGTCTAGATTTTCTCCGTTACCCTTCGTTTGACAAGTTCTTCGCTTAAAGTGACCAATACGGTCATTACAAGGCTGTCTGATAATTACTTGATTGATCATTCTTATGCCTTGAGAAGAGAAAACATGTTTATATCAAGAGCACTTGCCGTAAAAAACACTTGCACTACGAGCTTCTGTCAATTGTGACGATGATGGTAGAACTGAGCAAACATATATACATTACATTGTTTAAAAATTACGTGATAGAATATTTAGAGTGGATTACGTAGGGGTTGGTGAAGGGTCTTTTCACGATTGCCTATTTCCCGTGAAATGAGAAAAGGTTAGATTCAGTTCTCCTGTTAAAACGGGATTTCGGTAAAGGCAAGAGCCGTGATTTTGATAAAAGTTATCCGAGAAATGATCATTTATAATTTTTTCCAACAAATTATATATACATAATAGACCTAAATAGGTTGAAGTTCGGTACAGACTAAGCATGTTACATGGTGAGTATATAACGCAAGTAATCATTTATTCATTCATTTATTTTAGTTTATTTATTTACTTGAAACGTGAAATGCCCATTCTATTCGGTGTCCGTGAAATGTGAAAGCAGTATATTGTTTTGTTTTGAAAATTAATGCCCCCCCCCCACACCCCCCATCCTCTTTTTATCATCCTCTATGTAATTATGTATACGCTGGGTGCGCCCTTGGTTGTCGTATTCGCCCGTGCGGAGCATCTACATCCCATAATAACGAACAAAGAGAAGCACCGGGAGTTTATACGTATAATGTGTTTTTAGACATTCCCCAATGATGAAAAACACTATACGCAACCACAAAGTTGAAAACTGATTTACGCTTACACTTATTATTACCGCCGAATGATTGTATTTAAATAGGTACCCGATGGTACAGTGGAAGCCACGTAAGAGCTTACGCGGGCCCGTAGGGAAGGGGGGTGCCACGGGTGCGCCCGCACCCTCTCCACAGGCTGCGGAGGTCCACTTTTTTGTAGTGGACCAACGATTTAAAAAAAGTGAACAGACTATTTTACAGTTCTGTGTTCAGTTACCAGGCCTTTGAATAAAAGCGAGGCTGGAGTTGACCTTGTTTTGATACAAACCTAACTTCTTTTTACGCGGATGCCAGGGGCCGCCGCGGTAAAGTTTGCGTCGATTCTCCGTTTTGTTCATCGTAGTCGCAAATTGCAACGCTTGTTCTGATTGGCTAGTCTGATGTTTTGGCCAATGGCATCCACTGTAATATCAAGCTCGAAGTCACACTCTCTCTTTTCGTGAAGAAGACATTGGGGCAACATATTGAGGTACTAATTTTGCATCTCGCGAACTTAGTACGGTTTGCCGATAAACATTTTGGTCTTGTT
>BLFK01000383.1:213601-237517 GCA_014634185.1 Astreopora myriophthalma | reverse complement strand
CGCCCCATCCTCTATTTATCATCCTCTATGTAATTATGTATACGCTGGGTGCGCCCTTGGTTGTCGTATTCGCCCGTGCGGAGCATCTACGCCCCATAATAAGGAACAAAGAGAAGCACCGGGAGTTTATACGTATAATGTGTTTTTAGACATTCCCCAATGATGAAAAACACTATACGCAACCACAAAGTTGAAAACTGATTTACGCTTACACTTATAATTACCGCCGAATGATTGTATTTAAATAGGTACCCGATGGTACAGTGGAAGCCACGTAAGAGCTTACGCAGGCCCGTAGGGAAGGGGGTGCCACGGGTGCGCCCGCACCCTCTCCACAGGCTGCGGAGGTCCACTTTTTAATTTTTGTAGTGGACCAACGATTTAAAAAAAGTGAATAGACCATTTTACAGTGCTGTGTTCAGTTACCAGGCCTTTGAATAAAAGCGAGGCTGGAGTTGACCTTGTTTTGATACAAACCTAACTTCTTTTTACGCGGATGCCAGGGGCAGCCGCGGTAAAGTTTGCGTCGATTCTCCGTTTTGTTCATTGTAGTCGCAAATTGCAACGCTTGTTCTGATTGGCTAGTCTGATGTTTTGGCCAATGGCATCCACTGTAATATCAAGCTCGAAGTCACACTCTCTCTTTTCGTGAAGAAGACATTGGGGCAACATATTGAGGTACTAATTTTGCATCTCGCGAACTTAGTACGGTTTGCCGATAAACATTTTGGTCTTGTTATGATGTCGTTTAACGATGCTCTCGTGGACTGGGACAACGTTTTTGTGAAAACACGTTGTTTCGCGTGCGGATCAGTGTGATTGTATGGAATTGAATGTGTCACAAGTTTTGAAATGGTGTACGATACTTCAAATCATCTCAATATCTGAGTGAAAAATACTGAAGTGCTGAGTCGACTAGTAGATAACTTAATTGAAAAGCTCTGGACTGCGGAAACCTGTAGAAGGTATTGTTTAGTATTTGCTTTGCTCTATTAAAGTCATTGAATTTATTAATTAATACTGTGAATAATCGAACTTTATTATTTGAATGACTTCATTAACCAACCGGTGTCCAACTTGTTTCGTTTCATTACATTTTGTAATATGGTCTTCGATTGTGTTTGGTTATTGAATCTTTTTAAGCAAGTTGCGCGTGCAGTGATGTAATTTTTTTACTTTTCAGGAGAAATGCAGTTGTCAATTTCATGCGTGCAGAGGAATTATTTTTGCTGATCAGCAAATCTCTGTAGCACCCAAGATATAAATTGTCGGATATTTTACATATAATTGTGTCGACCGTTTGCGTATTATGTATTGAGGTTTGTTTATATTCTTTGGACAACTATAAAACTTCAATGAAATGGTCCTTCTTCATTCGCCGTATATTACGTGTGAAAGCAATCCTTTTACATGGAAAAAGTAAAACTGTGTTGTGTGATCTTTCAGAAGATAGTCCAATGAGTTTTACACTTATCTCAGCTGTTAACTGAAGAAAATATGTTTTACCCTATGTTCAAACTGCTCACATTGTGGTATTGCAAACTGTCAACTTGAACTTGAAGCATTTTCATTTGATTTGAAAACACCACTTAGGGTTGCCTTGGTAAATATTTTCGTTGTTGGTTTTGGAATCCCCAAAATCTCCAATTACCTCACAGTAATATTGTATTCTTTGACTGCTATCTGTTAGGGGTTTTAACCTCACTACACTGATTCATTTGCCTTTTTACAACCAGACCCTCCCCAGCGAATGACTGCCTTCACAGTGACTTAAGGTTATGCATCCGCGTCAACGCCCCAAGGCGTCTTGTCTTATGTCAATCATGCTGTTATTATGCCAACTAGTTCTATTTACAGGACAAAAAAAGGTGAGGTTTGTATCAAAACAAGGTCAACTCCAGCCTCACTTTTATTCAAAGGCCTGGTAACTGAGCACAGAACTGTGAAATGGTCTATTGATTAAATAACAAATACTATAGTATAGTCCTGTTCTGATTCATTGTTTGTGCAGTAAAAATTAAATAAATAAGCTGTTTGATTAGCAGCCGGCGACTGAGATTTTAACAATCTAGTCAATAGATGACGAGACCTTTAATCAATTTCAATGTTTCGTTTGGCCATGTGTAGACATCACGTCTCGAAAGAAATTGTTTCTCGTTGCATGTTACATGCACCAGTTCTATTTGCTAAGAAGTATCCATGCCAAGGAAGCTTGAGCTTGGAACACTACTGAAAGATCACGATGATCGCTGATCATCATGGTTTAGCAAACCAAGTGAATAATACGAATTTTCAAATTTATTTCTATTTTGTTCTTTTTAAATAGTCACATTATTCTCTTAAACTGTAAAATACATACGTAAAGTAGTCTCTGCGCCAAAAAAAAATCAATTTTGAAGTTCAAAGGTTTGAGTAATATCCACCTTTTTAAGTTCGCTTTTGGCTGCCTGTTTTCATATCATACTGCCATCAAAACGCACGAAATGGAGTCTCAGACAACCTAATTTTCAAAATTTCCTTGGGGGAGCATGTCCCCGGACCCCCCTTAACGAGTCGCGCCTCCGGCGCTCGTTTGGTCCGTTTCCTCGTTTGATCGCACGCTCCCACAAAAAAACCTGCCTACGGGCCTGTTACGCCTACACGGCCGCCAGGATACCAGTCACACGGTATGTGGCCGGTCAGGTATCTGTCCCTTCATACACTGGGTCACAAGGAAACGCAAATATACTGCATGAGGCATTGTTAGCTGTTTATAACTATTTCAACTGTATATGTAATAAGCAAGATGCCATGATCGATAAAGTGGAGTCAAAACGTAATTCTCTGCAATATAAGTAAGTAAAATGTTTATGTTAAAAATTAGACATTTCCCTTTCTCCGCCGCCTGACGGGAATTGGTATCTGATAAGCGGCTAAGGACCGTTCCCGGGGCTGTAATAACCGATCCGCCGGTCGGTCGGAATCTCGGGGTGCCTCTTAGGGGTAGGACGCTCAGCCGCACGCCACTGGTGTGCGTTTCTCAGACGACCCGAAACTTTTCGGGCCTACTTGGGGTGCCACAATTCCATCTGTACCGTGAAAACGAAAACGTTTCTAAGCATAGACCGAATGCATAAATGACGGCCTATTTATTATTCTTTGATATAAATTTCTAATTAGACTCAGTAACCTTATTTTTGTGTAAAAATTCTTTTGAATTTTCCGCATGCTGACGAGGCTAATTAGCATAAAGATAAAAATAATTAATTGCCAGCTGATTGCCAGCCATTTACGCATTCGTTGTATGAAACCTGGCCATTCCTTTACCTTTCCTAATTGGAAAACATGCTAAAGAACCAGCGTCCTGGAAAAAAAAGGGGGTTGTAGTTTGCACTTTATACCAGAATACTTTCACTAATCAATTTCCTGCGATGAGTTGTTGTAATCATTTTTCATCTCATACCATTATATCGCTTTGTGATACAGGCGTAACATAAAAGAAGTATTTCAGAGTAATAAAAAACAAACCTCCTCAATCTCTACTACAAAAAATCAAGACCCTGAAACGGTGTAGTACAAAACATATTTACACATCCATTGGACGATTATATACCGAAACCTATCACACAGCTACGAAAATAGAGCTACAAAGACCTGAAAGCGTCTGAAAACAATTTATGTATAAATCACGCGAAACGTAAGGCGGGATCTTTGCCGTGCTCCTCACTCACTGACATACCGGCTAGAAAGAACCTAATGTCGAGAACGTCAAGCACTGGTTGAAAAGGCTGACAGAGCCAAGTAAGACTTATAACTTCCAACTTGGCGCATAATCTTTTGCAGTAGAACAAATATCCCACATGTGCCCTAGCTGGGCCAATATTTGTCCTCACAAAACTACACTGTTGAAAATTCAGTGATGTATTCATCTTGGATTTGTTAGGGTGATTATTTCAGAATATCGTTCTCGTTCGATATAGGTCATGGATACCAGTATCACGGCATCTCCAACTGAATCTACTTAACTTGATCCAGTGACGGTCACAAAGTTTTAAGTAACTGTTGATTTTACCGAGGGTCAGTTAATGTCTTGGGAGCGCTTTGTCAATTGTCAGTTAACTTTGAGGCTTTCAATCAAGGCAGATCGGATACCGATATCATGGATCTCCAGCAATCTACTTATCTTTATCTAATCCGGATGTGTGACCACGGCATTGTTGTTAAGTGGGCGGCTGAAATTTTCAGAGAAGCCCTAGTTGATGACGTCATTACAACGTGGTTCGCATACCCGGCAATCCAGCGGGGGAGAGAGAATAATATGTTTGTTTGCAGTCAGGGTATTGAAAATAGGAATGCCATTAATATTGCTACCTAATCTATAACAAGACACTTCTTGGCATAAATGTCTTTTTTTTTAGATTGTCCACTGGGGTTAAAGAAATAACCGAAGGTATAGATTCTCGTTTTAAACGTAAAATTTCAAATCATTCACCTTGCCATGAATGAACGAGCAATTCATGTGAGCCCAGCCGAACTGGCAGGGAATGGATATTTGTTAGCATCAACGAAAACAGAAAAAATGCCCCAGGTTTTCACGGATGTTGGATTATCGAGGTGAACGGCCGCTATTGAATAGTAACAAGCGCAGTGAGGCCAGAACCATCGAAATGGTATCTTTTAGATCGCCCTGCCGATATCGATTTAAACAATGTCTTTCATACATACGACCAATTAGAATGCCAGCTTGTTAGTGGCTTTTGACTTGCCTTAGCCGTTCTTTCTTTCGAGTTTTCATTGGTATTTACAGTTCAGACTTAAGACGCGAAAGGAGTTCAAGGCTAGGACATTGTTGCGGCAATATGAACAACTCAACCGTAGAAAATTCATCAGATCCTCAATTAAATGAAGCCGTCTTCGAGCCCGAATTTCTGTACCCAGTGGCTGTTGTCTACATTTCAATCGCAGTAGTGGCAGCTGTTGGAAACTCCATTGTTATTTTCGCCATACTCGCCAACAAAAGCCTCCGCGAAAATCCGACAAACTTGTTCCTTTTATCCCTGGCAATCTCGGACCTCATCACTGCAACCCTAGCCATGCCCTTTGACATAGAGTTTCTCTTTCTTCATGGCATTTGGAAACATGGAGCGTTCATGTGCGTAGCTTTTATGACGGCTTGGCTAATCGTTGTTCCCACCTCTATCTTGACTCTCTTGGCTATCAGTGTGGATCGATTCTTGAGCCTCAAAGATCCTATGAGACACTATCGCCGTTCACAATTCATGACACGGAGAATGTCTTTGATCGTCATCCTCATCATTTGGATCTACAGCATTATGTGGGCTCTTCTGCCTCTCATGGGTTGGCGGGTGAAAGGTCGCGAGCCAGTGTACAAAGACGTCTGCATCATTCCCTTTACCCTGTTATACTCCCTACTCAGCAGTTTCCTAAACTTTGTTGGACCACTTCTGCTCTGCTGTGTGTTTTTCATCTTGGCGTTTATGATTGCCTGTAGGCACCAGCGGAACGTGCCAGTATTAAGCACACACGGCTCTCGAAGACATGCTTCCAGAGAAGAAACGAAGTTCTTCGCAAAAAACCTGAAGGCCACCAAGACAACTTTGATGTTTCTGGCAGCGTTCTTCTTCTGTTGGCAGCCTTACACGTACTTCAGTGTGGTCAACAATCTCTATGGAGGAAAGCACTGGGACCCATACCCAATTAAACTGTACGTATCACTACTTATGCTCGGTTACCTTAACTCGGCGCTCAATCCGTTTCTCTTCGCCTTCCGTAACGAGCAATTCAGATCCACTGGCAGGAAGTTTATCCGCTCTCTCAAACCAGCTGCAGACCCTAGGAAGTCATCTGTACGCCGTCCGTCCGCCATCAGTGCCCAAAGTACTTCCAGTGTGATTCCCGAAAATGAGAGCAAAGAGATACGTCTTCAGTCCATACGCCAGAATCCCACAACGCCAGAGATTCCCCGAAAACACGGCAGCCAATCTTCCTGATTATAATGACCCCAATCAGGAAACATTGAAAAGTAGCCTGTTCGGGCTTCGCTAAGCCCAATCCTATATAGCAGAGATTTTTGCTATGCACACAGTTAATTTCGGTGTCGGTTTCGAGCACCCAGTGAATGATATTCTTGGAGGAATATCTGTTCTCTGTGTTAAGTGCTGAATTGCGCAGTTGAATATATCATGATTTTCTTTGGAAAAGCCTATTACAGTGTCTGCAAATATATCTCAAGACAATAATATTTATGCTGTTTCCAACAACATTGCTACAACTGTTGCTAATTGATCTGGGTGAAGTTGAATGTCAAGCGCAGCATCTTAATACATACCTATATAGATACAAGGTTAAGTTGGGAACAGAAATATACACAACTAAATAGACAAGTTACAATTTGCAATTTAAAATGTGGCTAAGCCAGGATTTGAGCTAGGGAATAAATCAATCACATGACCGCTAGTCTTGTGGGAGAAAACCATGTAAAACGCATAGATACTGTCATGGCATCTCCTACAATCTAGTTATCCCGGCCCAGATTGCTCTGTTACTATCTACTACTACCACTGTAGTTGTTAAAAAAAAAATTCACAAACCTCCAGTTGTTATGGTCATTACAACAAGTTAATAGCATGTCCAGCAATCGCTGGCAAGAGAAATACTGACAAAATATGTTTGTTTGTAGCAATACAATTAGCTCAAAAGGAAAATAGGAATGTCACTAGGGGCCGATTTACACGGTACAACTTTGCTTACAACTGTCGTATGCGATTTCTTCTGCGCGCGCTGCTCGCGTCACGTAAAGAATCGTGTACAACTAACTCTATTGAGCACAGACTGTGCTTACGATTGTCGTAGAGTTTTAAAACATGTTTTAAAATCCTACGACATTTTTTGTGACGTACACGACAGTCGTAAGCGAGTTGTAGGTTTGATGTACACGAAACAATTCCTGTCGAAAGGCCTGTCGTAAGCTTGTTGCGTGCAACAATGTCGTACCGTGTAAATTGGTTCTAATACTGCCACCTGATCTATAACAAGACACTTCTTGAAATAACAATACAGAAATAGCTGAAGATGACTGATCTAGAATGTGTCATGATTATCACTGCACTCATAAACGTGGGCATAAATTATCGCCTGAACATTTATGAGTCGAAAACAAATATTAAAATATAGAAAATAAGCGAACCGCTGTCGGGTTATAATTAAATTTGGCCAGTGCTGCGTAAATGTTATTCATCGCGCCGATCTTTCAATTCCATTTCTTTCATAAGGGAACAAACCCGCCTCTCCAAAACAAAGCATATTGAGGGAACTTTTCGAACGTTCCAACTTCGATTTTGCCCATGTTTTACAGAAAATTAACTGCATTTTACAGAATACGCAAAATATACATTATATAGTACTATATATATTGTAAAATATGCTATATTTTACAGCATACGGCCCTGCATATCTGTTAATTTGCAAAGAGATTTAATATCGTGGACTGAAGCGTCATTGAAAATAGGAATGCCACTAATATTGTCGGCTACCATTTATAAGTTGCTTCGTGAAACAATTTTCGTCTTTCCAAGTGGTCCACTTGAGATGTAATTGTAATATATGATCACAGACTAGAATGTTTTTCATGAATTAAGAAGAAAATGAAAAAGGGTTGGGGTCAGGGACCTTACCTAATCGCGAATCAACAATTTGTTTCATGCTTAGCGTTTGTTGCTCGAGGGCCGGAGTGTGGAGAGCACGATAGAAGCGTAAGAATAGCGCAAGGCACAGCCAAAAGCAAGTCTAGCTTCTTGGATGCTCTCCAAACTTTCCAAGTGCCTCATAACTTGAGCCAATGAGCCAATAGGACATTTGCACGATGTCGTCGTTTGACTACAGCTACCCAAATTTTTGTTGTTTTTGCTTTCTTATTCAAATCTTGTAATCCCAATGGGGTTTAATTAAACGACAATAGCGGTTATTTGCATGAGAAAAGAAGCAAGACCCGAAGGATTCTGGTAGATGTAGTCAAACAATGATGACGCCATCGTGCAAACGTCCTGTCCGGTTGCTTCGTTGACAGCGCTGTTTACGTCATCAGCGTGCAATACAGCATTATGATCACGCACGCGCGTACTGAAATAGTGCTGCTATGTGAGCTGGCACAACAGTGAATGTTTATCACAAGCCGTCGAAAACAGCCAAAAAAAGCCCAAGGGTGAACAAGGATATTGGAATACTTATTTGAAGCGCGGAACCACTATGTTATCTAAATATAAAGGCAGAAAGCCACTCAGATCCACCAAATAAGATCGGACGAGCTTTCGATCCAATATAGATTTAGTCTACGTTTTTCATGCATGCATGCGTATGGGGCCAAAGAAGTTACCAGCCTATAAGTGCTTTGTTGACTAACATTTAGCCATTCTTACATTCGAATTGGCAGAGCAAAGTGCCTGTTAGTGGCATTTAGCTCAGACTTCGGCGAAAGATGAACAACTCAACCTACGGCAACTCAACGGATCCCCAATCAAATGAACAAGGAGTTACCTTCTTCGGGCCTGGATTCGTTTACCCAGTGGCTGTTGTTTTCATTTTAATCGCAGTAGTGGCAACTGTTGGAAACTGCATGGTCATTTTCGCGATACTCGCCAACAAAAGCCTCCGAAATAATCCAACAAACCTGCTCCTTTTATCCTTGGCAATCTCGGATCTTATCACTGCAACCCTATCCATGCCCTTTCACATTGAGTTTCTCTTTCTTAATGGCGTTTGGAAGCATGGACCGTTCTTGTGCGTGACATTTCTGACAGCATGGATTATCACTGTTCCCACCTCGATCTTCACTCTCTTGGCTATCAGTGTGGATCGATTCTTGAGCCTCAAAGATCCTATGAGACGCTATCGACGTTCACAATTCATGACAAAGAATACGTCTTTGATCGTCGCTGGCGCCATTTGGATCTACTGCATTATTTGGGCTTTGCTGCCCGTCATGGGTTGGCGGACAGAGGGTGAAGATCCGGTAAAGGATAACGGCTTTTGCTCGATGCCCTATACCCTGGTTTACTTAATGATCCAGAGTTTCGTGAACTTTCTTGCGCCACTTCTGCTCAGCTGTTTGTTTTTCATCTTGGCCTTTATCATTGCTGTCAAGCACCACCGGAACGTACAGATATTAGGCACAAACGGCTCTCGAAGACATGCTTCCAAAGAAGAAACAAAATTCTTGGCAGGAAACCTCAAGGCTCTCAAGACAACGTTATTGTTTATGGCAGCGTTCTTCCTCTGTTGGCAGCCCTACAGGTACTTCAGCATTGCTGCCAATCTCTACGGTATAAGGCACTGGCGTCCATTCCCGTGGAAAGCCTTCCCATTATTGATGATGCTCGGTTACCTGAACGCGGCGCTTAATCCGTTTCTGTTCGCGTTCCGTAACAAACGTTTCGGATCCACTTACATGAAATTGCTCCGCTCCCTTAAGCCAGCCTCAGATCCGAGGAAGACATCTGCACGCCGTCCGTCCACCATCAGTACTCAAAGCAGTGCGACTGAGATCCCGGAAACTGACACGAAAGAGATACGTCTTCAGTCCATAAGGCAGAAAAGCACAACGCCAGTACCTCCAAGAAAAGAAGGCAGCCAGTCTTCGTAATTAAAACAAGCTTAAGAATTATTGACCAGTCAGTAAAATTCGCTTATTCGAGCACCTTTTAATTCCTAGGCTGCTAGAAATCAAAGCCCGAGCGAGCTGTTTACAGTAAAAAAGGTTTGGGAGTCAATTTCACATGTTAATGATGTCAGCCTGGAGAATCATTTGTCCCTTGTTTTAAAAATATTTCCCAAAAAGTGTGTAGGCACGTTGGTGCCATAAGTATGGAAATAGGGATTGTGTATGCTGCAGGGTGATAGCACTCGGCCAGCAACAATGTTCTTTGAGGACTGTAACCAGAGGCATTTAAAATGAAGAGTTAACGAAACGACGACGACGACGATGGCTTTAACTGATACAAGCTCGCGTTATCATTGGTATCGCTAAGCAACCGATTTCATGTGGTTCCGCATTTAAAATGTGTGGTAACTGTGGAGGAATTAAACTGGTATGAGCGGGTTAGAAGTGTAGAGAGAGAACTGAAAATTCATCGTCGTGTACTAACATCCTGCACAGAACCTTAAATTTGTCATTTCACGTCGTTGTTTAGGAGACGGCATATGTTAAACGCACGTGCAGAGCGTGCGGAACCATTGTTTTTGCTCACTAAACCTACTGTTTTAGGGCGTTCTCCTTGCCTTCCGTGGCGTCGTTTCGTAAACTCCTTAATAAAAGGAATTCAACGTGGTTTACTCCTGTATTTGAATCATTTATTTGTTAAATAAAGACTGCTTACAGTCCCCTGGAAGGTTTTCTTGCAAGTCCCGTCGGGTGCTTAGCCGTGTAAGGGACATTAACTCAGAGGAATTAGCGCCGTAAAGCAAATGCTTCAGAGTATTCTCTCTGGCTTGACTACGCAATTAAGGGAAGGGGGTAACAATAGTCGAAGGGACAAACCAACAGTGTGCACTAAGTCTGAAGTTTGTGGCCTCTTACGCTGTCCGAAACCGAAGCCAAAGTTATTGATGCGAAATTGCTAGTTGTTGTTTTATTATTTATTATTTTTGTTTTTTCATGTTTGTTGTCTTGCCTCGATCCCTTAATCGCGCTTATTCAAGGAATAAGGGGCTATAGGCTGGGCTTCACTTGTGCCGTTTGATGTGAATTCGTTATTTCTGAGTTTTCACATCGGGAACGAGCAAAAAAGATTCAAAGCCGATCTTCAGCTGGTGGCCTTACAGTACAAGCTGCTTACGATAGCGTACCAGCGGGCGTTTGCCAGACAGATGGAAAGAAAACCACTTCGAAAGAGGAAATTCCAACCTTAATCACCTCTGCAAAGGCGGAGCTTGCGTGGGCCATTGTCCACCCCTCCAGTATCGATTCTGCACAGTCTTACTCCAAAGATTTCAGCAAAAGAGGACTCTTTCCTCTATTCGACTGAGTCTCGGGTTTGCATAACTGTCTCGAATTCTCCCAACACCCTTCGTGTTTAGATGAGGCTATACGCCATATTCCAAAATGGCTGCTATTTTAACATTCTTTTGTTTTTATTCAAATTAGCCCATTTTGCCTCGTTCAAGGTAAAATATGCTTTTGAATTTTGGGCTTAAAGACGAGGTAATAAGGGCTAATTTGAATAAAAACAAAAGAGTATTAAAATGGCGGCCATTTTGGAACAGGGCGTACGAAACACGGAAAAAAGTCATCTATTACTTTTATAAAATATTTCTCAAAATAATTCGACAAGTGAAGGATAATGTTATTTATGAACTTCTTGATTGAAATAGATTTTCTTAATACACGCTCTGGGCAATCGTATTTCCTACTAACCAATCAAAACACGCATCTGACAACACATGAACCAATCCAAATTCTTGTGATGTCACAACCGTGTTTACATGCTGTCATCTAAACACAGCTATTGACCAATAAGAGCGCGCGTACTATCCTAATTATTTTCTAAATAGTTATATTGGTTATTCTCCGTTGTTTCCCATATTTAACCGGTTCCCCCGCGGCATTCTTTAATTAGATTGAAAGTTTGGAGAGAATGAGAGAAAGCCAGGAAGAGTTGCTCATGGCGCAGAGCAGAACAACTTCCGCAGTTTGTATGCGTTATATGCTTGCCAGAGATGAGGCTTTACAAGGGGGGCCGGTTCTGGTGTCACCCTGTCGCTTGTTTTAGAGCCACACCAGTTTTGTTAAGTTCCTGTTGGCTGTTGGTGTTTTGGAAAAAGGTTGTCGCCGTATTTTGAGGTCATATTGCTTGTCGGTGTGAGAGTCGGGTGGCTGCCAATATATGGATTAGAAAGGAAATCCAGCTGATAGAATCAAGAAGACAATTATACACAGAAGTCCTCCATAAACAAGATGCCTGGAGACGTTCACGCGGGATGCGTTGATCGATGAATGGCTGTCGACAGTCAGTGTTTATACGAACGAATAAACTTAAATAGAAATGCCTATGCCAACATTCAGCACAGCATCAACAAACGGTGTTGCGGGTGGTGTTACTTCTGCTACTTCGCAAACAAGAAGGGGAAAAAACAAAAACAAAAACAAGAGGAAAAAGGCAACAACACGGATATTATGCATGGTCACTCATCCACGTAACCCCAACCAACAGGGCTTAACTTCAGTGAGAAGCACAAGCACGTGGCTAATTACCATATGAGACCACGATGAAAAAAAAACAAGGAACGCGACCGATTTTTAGACATTGTAAGCCTGTGGCATCCCACGTAAAAAGCCGTACCCTTGGCATGCTGTGTTTCTGGCTTCCTGTTTGATTATTTTCCAGATCCAACGAGATGTAAGTGACTTCTGTTGCTTCCTGTGGTTGTTGCGTGGATTTGCTTGCTACTTCCGCAAACTTCCGGTTAGACATTTCACTTTCGCGTATATAACAAAATAAAGTGAATTCAAGATGGCGGCTAACTGAGGCTGTTCTCTCTTCTTCGCCATGTAAGACATTTTACTGCGTAAACACCATATTTGTATTTTAGAATAGCTAGAAAATAATGGATTTTAACAGCTTCAATCATCCGAGGCAAATGGTTCCGACTCAAAATCGAGGTAAGCACGTAATGAAAAGCTATTAAGGACATTTCGTTGTCCTTTACCGGACCAAGTATGTCATAAGTTCGAGATTATTAATTTAAAAAAAAAATGAGCAGAAATCTTGTATCAGGAAAACAAGTGCGTGAGCTCTGATCTAATTATCGACTTCTAAATGTTAATCTATCATATTATCCAGCTGAAAAAACTTTTTTAAACACTATTAGTCTTTAACCCGGTCAGTATAAAATTTGGAGCAACTATATATAGAATACAGGGCCATTTTTGAAGCCGTAATTCCGCATTGGCTCGGCGGCTCGTTTGTCAAACTAGATGTTTAAAGAACGAGTAAGGTATATCTTTGGGTGGCTCGACGGCTCGGCGGCTCGTTAGTCAAACTGGATGTCAGTAAAGGACTAGTATAAGATGTATCTTTGAGTGGCTGGGTGGCTCGTCAGTCACTGTAGCGAGCCACCGAGCCGCTCTATCTAATATGTAACCGTAAGTGGCCCGTACTCTACAGTTTAGCCAAAATATAAGTGACCTGAAAAAAAAAAAAAAGGTTTAAGACCACAGTCATTATATAGTCGAAGGCATAAATTCACAACTTTCGTTGTGATTAGGTATGTATGTAACTTTATTTAAACTTGGGTTGATGAGGCTTTTTGGGCCCCTAGCAGTGCATGCTAATATGCCGAAAAAATAAACTATAAACAATACCAATAAATACAGTACAAGATGAATAAAATGATCCGTAAAAATTGAATGATGTTTACAACAATGACCTTAAAATTAGGAAAATCTTCAATTTAAAACTGATATAAAAAGGACTCAAAACAACTGGAAATCGGTAAGAAACATATTACGGATGAGTTAGCTTCTATATATGTAGACACCCTTTGTTGATTGATAGAATGGCCAATTTTCCCTCTTTTGTCTTAACACCTCATTTTGTCAAATAGTGAATATGAAAGCTTATGTTGTCAAGGAAATCACCAACACTGGGTGAATAGTTCCTTTGTGAAAATTTCACTGAGCAGTCTGACCTGTAACAAGTAATGATTAACAAAACTGTGGACTTGTTAGACATGACTTTAAAGCTCGTTATGGATAACAAGGTCACTCTTGTCAGAAACTAAAGAGTTTTACTCTGATGGCACTTGTTCAAGGTAATTTAAGTGGAATGCGAGCATCTGGACAGCCGGTGGGAGGATTTCAGCCCAACCAGCTCTATGGTACACAGGGATTTCCTCTTCAACAAACTCAGGTAAAGTCTAAAGATATTGCAAAACTCCAAGCGGAAATGGCTTGAGGGAGTTTTGGGAGGGCAGTGAGTCATTCAGCAAAATTGTGTCTAAATTCTGGCTCATTCAGTTGGTGTAAGAACCTGTGAAACTAATTGCAAGGTTGCCCTTTCTTTTCGTGTCATGCATTCTTGGCATTTATCAGGGTTTTCCTGGTTCCCTTTCTGGCTACCAAATGGGATCACCCATGGGTCCTCAAATGGGACAAAGACCGGGACTTCAGATGAATCTGCAAATGGGCCCTCACATGAGGCCTCAGATGGGGCCTCAGATGCAACCTGACATGGGTCTTCAGATGGGACCTCAAATGGGACCTCAGATGGCCCCTCAAACAAACTCACAAATGGGACTTCAAATTGGTGCATTTCCATCCAATGTTCAACTGGGACATCAATTTCCAAAGCAGCAACAAAAAATAATTGAGCAACAAAGAAAACGCGCTGAGGAGCAGTTGAAGAAAGAGGAAGAGATTATGAAGAAGAAACAACTTGAGGCTGAGAAGAGGAAGCTGCAAGAGTCTTTCATTGCCAGAAAGCCAGCAAATGCCGACGCTCTGAATAATTTGTTTGGCAAAAGTAGTAAGGGTACAGGATCTTCAATGACTAATTTACTTGGATCTCTCGGCAGTGAGACTAGTGTGAAGCCTGCTATGTCTAAACCATCCAGTGTTTGTAAGTGTTGCACGGTAGATTGTTTAATATAGAGGAGTGATGAATTTAACAAAGGCTTATCTACCCAATTCAGCATTACATGCAATACTTGATGCTGTCTTTTAACTTGACCTTATGTGCCCCCTTAAATTCTGATTCCAAAGGAGTTCTAAGGGTGATGTAAGGAACAAGAGACATACTGGCAATTCCAATCAGTGAACAGTCTTTGGTGAAGTGTTGCAAGTGGTTCTCAACTTTAAATTGGATGAGCAGAGATAGTTGAACAAAGATAGTTTTCAGTTTTTTCATCACAACCTTGTGTGCTGTTAAATGTTATGATTATCTGTCTGTGCTTAAAGGATATGGAAGGTCTTTCCATCCCTTGATTTTGTGCCAGGGCTGCACCTCAGGCTGGGGTTTCAGCAAGTCTGTAGAAAATTGTATGACTGTGTGTATGGTGTCATTGAAGGGACTCACAACTTAGTGGAACTCATTTTTTTGCTATCTCTCAAAAACAGTTTCAAGACCAGGTGGCAGTGTAGCTCATCAGGCAAATCTTACATCTGGTCAGTGGGGCTCAGGATATATGACAACCCAAGGAGGTCCAACAATTACACCACTGAAACAAATCCATGATCATAAGGAGGACTTTGGTGAGTTTTCACAAGGTCCAGCTGTTGCAGACCACAGGGGTTTCAGTAACTTTCAAGGAGCTCCACTTTTGACCGAGTTTGGAGGTGTGTAAGTTGATGTGTTATTAAATTCCTGGTATGTTAAATCCTGACAACCTGAAGAGATTGTTGTCTATCTGCCTGTTGGTCAAGTCAGTTGTTCCTATGTCAGTCACCCTGGATGCTTTGTATCCACTGTTATGCAAATGTCCTGCCACAGTGTTGGTAGTGAAAGTAGGTGTTGTAACAGTGTACATGTTGTATTGTGTGACAGTTTGTCTCATTGCGCTCGCAGTACCTTCAGTGTGGTCTTCCTGTAAAATGCGATGTGCTCTAGTCAATACAGTCCTTGAGTTATCTACCATCTTGTGTGCTCACTGTTGTTTACCGAGGGAGTTATTATTAGAGAACATAACAGTAGCATATAAAGTGGGTCTGAAAAAAATCAGCAATTTATTATTTGCTTAACTAATCAGCAGCAAAGATTTGTAGGTCCCTTGAATATGGCTTCCCTTGGCCACATGTCTCAGCTATGTTTCTGATATGTCATTCACAGGTGGAGCAAGTGCTCATGTTGGTTCAAGTGGATCTCCTAATGTTAGTGGAAGCACCAGTGTTTTCTCACAACCCCAGCAGTCGTGGCATGCAGCTGCTTCTGCACCAACTACCAGTTCTTCTGCCGGGACACAGCACAGTTTTCCAATACCACCAGGTACATCTGCAACTGTGTCAAGTCATGGAATACAGAGACAAGATCACGGCCTGGCCAGTGCTGGTGTTTCATCTCGAGAACCCTGGCAAGCTCAGCCTAGTGTCATTCATGGAGAAAAAACTGGTGCCAGTCCTGTTTTACCCTTGCAAGGAAGCCAAATAACACAATCCACGGGAGACCCCTTAAGACCGAGAATTGATCTTAGTCAAGGTGGCCAACTGACACAATTGACACAATCTACAGGAAATGCTTTCACACCACCAAATAGTAGCATATTTGGGAGTTCTCCACAATTTGGTCAGATGACCCAGTTTTCTCAGGATACATCCATTTCAAACTCTGGTAGCATGCCTGGGCAAGCAGGCCAATTACCAAATAATATGAGTGAGGCATCAAAGAGCAGAACTGGTAGCATGTTGGAGATGGTGCACAATGTAACTGGCAGTACTCCTAATAGACAGGCAATACCACAGCCAGTGACACACCACACAGGCATGTTAATGAGAACTCAAGATGGTGCTGTCGCAGTTGGTGTTCTTCATCCCACTACAGGTCCTCAGATGGGTGGATTTGGCTTAAGCCCTTCCTATGCTGTTCCATCACAGGAACTGCAGCCAAGCAATCAACAGGGTCTTGCTCAAGGTAGCTTATCAGAAGCACCATTAGAGTCTGCCCAGGAGCCAGGTAAAGATTTAGGAGTCATATCAATGTTCTCTCTATGAGGCATTGAAATAAACTCAACTATATATAAGCTGTACAATGGCTTCATCACTGCCAATATAATGCTCTTTTGGGCATTAAACAAGTAGAAAGCTGGGTGGGTACGTAACATTACCCAAAAATCCATTTTATCCCCATTTGACGGAACATTATTTTTTACAGTGAGTTTCATAACCAGCTATCACCCTCAACACCTGTTACAATAAATTGTGCACGCTGGAAAATCATGTGCAATGTTGCAAGTGTGTTGTAGGTAAGGTTTCTGGATTGATGTTCTGTGTAAAAGGACAACCTTGATGTGACATTTAGTCAATTTGACAGATGCTGAGGTTGAAGTCAGCCCTGAAAGGAAACTAGAGCTGTTGTATGGTGTGAAACTGCCAGACTGGTGTGTGAATGGCACCGATTTACCAGGGGTGTATAAGGAAATACAAGAGAACACCAGTGATGCGTCTGATGCCATTGACACCAACCGTTTGTTTCCTATCCTCATGGCATCTGATCTCCCACGAGACCAACTGGGTCACATATGGAATAAAGCTAACCGGGCAATGCCAGGGCAGTTGAATACACTGGAGCTAAGGATAGTGCTGGGATTAGTTGCTCTAGCGCAGGTACGTACCGGGGGAGCAGGGTTAATGCAGCAGTGAGAGCCCTAATGCCTTCTGCCAATGTGTCTCGGCATCTGCTTTCTTCTCGTCCCTTTCCTAATTTATCTAATTATCTAATTTATCATTACTTTGTATCGTTAGGTTATATAGAACTAGTTAAGTTAAACTATCAAGTCAAAAATGTAATTATGTGCATCCAAGTACCTGTTTGTAATGTAAATTATTAACAATTACATTATGCTGTACATAATTACATCTTGGTCTTGCCTTTAACTTATATATCTAATTATTGTGACAGTGGCCAACATGAAAGCTTCGGCTACTTTGGTCACTGTGCACATATCAGCAAATTATCCTAACTTATTTATGTCCATTTTTTTTTCCTTCAACCCTTTCTTTTCTCTTTTCGTGTATTTTGTATTATCTTGTGAATAATGTAAATAAATTTGACTTGACTTGACTTGACTTATCTGGGTTGAGATTGTTGGTTCTGTATCTCTACTCTGTCCCAAGACGTTTTGCCCACTAAGTCATCTTGTTTTCCCCTTTTCTTCCAAACCAAGATTTGTATTGGTTTCCTTTTCATTTGAGTTCCAGTGTTCTTGGAAGGCAAATATGTCAAGTTACGGCCAGTGCAATTAATAATGATGGATTTTATGTAAATCCTTCCCTATCACTTCTTAAGGCAAAAGTAAAAAAAAAATGCTTATCAACTGGAGTTGGTCATAGCTAAACAAAATAATCCAATAGATACTCACAATGAGAAATGGAAAGCAATGCTCCCTCACTTTCAATGCCTCTAGAATTCAACTTTGTATTTATTAGTATATTTATGTTATTGTTATCATTGTCACCAGTTTTCCTTTTTCTCTTCTTGTTGTTGCTGTTGTGGTTGTTGTTACATATTAATGAATTTAAAATTAATAAAAATAAATAAAAATAAAGATAATGATGGATTTGAATACATAAGAGTAGTAGAATAGAGTGCTTCATTAACACATGTATGGCCCTGTTTTATGTTACGTTTTGACTAATAAAAACATTGTTACTTTTGTATTCATTTGGCGAAGAAAAGAGAGTGTTTTTGCTTTTACCTTTCTGTGAAGAGTTTTTGCTCGGCCAAGAAAGTGTTGAGATATGTTCTCAATTCCCTTCCTTTCTGTTTACCCCCTTTTAATGTGTCCACGGTTGTAGGTGGACCATCTTTGAGCAGAACTTTCTATTTACTCACTCAAAGTGCCAAAGTTACCTGAGGGCTTGTTGTCATTATAGGCTGGTATGAAGACTGAACGACTTACTTTGGAGAAACTGGCATCATGTATGGCAGCTCCGATTCCCACAATTCCTGAACATGTATTGCAGGTAAATAATACCAAGATCAGATGATGCCCTGAGATGCCCCTAAAGACAAACACACACTCACTTTCATAAATGTCACACAAATTTTCCCCAGACCCTTTGCCTCAACATAACTCATGTCCAGAAATGCAGGTGATAGATGTCACAAAATCTCACTCCACAAGTAAATATAAACAAGTGAAGCGATGATCCTCGCAGTTATGAATGCAATTTTAGCAATTGCGTAGAGAAGCCCAAATAGAAATCAGGAACCCGTAAGCTTGCAATGCTGGTGCGACACTCTAACCAACTGAGCTATGAAGCCACTGATGTTGGGAGCTGGTCATTTGTGGGTTCAAATGTTCCCATGATGAATGAATCAACAAAATGATATATGAAATGAATCATACGTTGAACTGAGAATATGAAATCAAGTGAAGCTATGATCGTCGCAGTTATGAACGCAATTTTAGCAATTGCGTAGAGAAGCCGCAGTTCAACATATGATTCATTTCATATATCATTTCGTTAAACATAAACAGCTGTCCAGACTTTGACCTAATAATTGACCTTAACTCTGAACCTAAACAAGTTCTTAATAGCTACTTGACACATAGACCTGGGAAAATTTGTGTTGTCTGCCATAAAGCGTACACATCTCATTTGCATGCATTTCTGGACACGATTGGCCGAGATGTACCACAGTGGCAATTAGAAATGATCTTTTTCCTGCAATGTTTTATAAAGGCCTGATTCCATGATAGTCACATTTTTGCATACTTGAACTTGACCTGAACTTTACTTGACTTGGTCACTGGGTGTTTAAATTTCCTCATTAACTATTTGCCAAAGTGTAAGCAGTTGGTAGCTCCCAAAACACACGTATCTTCATTTCATCTGCTCAGAACCCTTTGTCAAATACAATAAATCATGAGTCAATATTTAAGCAATAGGCAGTAGAGGACTTTTTCTGTTTTTACATAGTGTCATCTAAACACGAGGGGGTTGGGAGAATTCTCAACGGTCATGCAAACCTGAGACATAGTCGAGGGTTTGCATAACTGTCGAGAATTCTCGACAGTTATGGAAAAAAGTCATCTATTACTTTATTTATGAAAAAAAGAAATAAATTGCTTTATTTATTAAATACTTCTCAAAAATAATTTGACAAATGAAGGAAAATGCTGTTTATTTACTTCTTGATTGAAATAGAATGTCTTGAAACAGGCTCATATTTACTACCAGCCAATCAAAACACACGTCTGACAACACACAACCAATCAAAATTCGTGTGATGTTACAACCATGTTTACGTACTCTCATCTAAACACACCTCACACCTATCAATCAACGAGAGAGTGCGTACTATCCTAATCATTTTATAAAATTAATTGATGCAGCATGTTATTGTCTTGTTTTTGGTCTTGAATCTTAAGAGCAGAGGGCGTGGTTGGAGCTTTGCTGAGACATCACGAGAAGATCCTCCAAACAGTGGCATGATGGAAGGAGGGATGTTGAGTGGACACCGTAATAGTACCTCCAGTGATCATTCAGTTGATCCTAATGACAAATATAGTGTTTTCAGAGCTGTAGACCAGTCGACAGCAAATGGAACGCCAAGTTTACCCTTAGAGCATTCAAAAGACAAGTTTGGAACCTTTCAGTCGGGTGATCAAGCTGTTTTAAAACCTGGTTCTAAAACAAGTCAATTTCCTTTGCTTCATGGCAGCGTGAGTCAGCCCAGCAGTAACAGCAACCAACCAGAAGTCAATGGTATGGGAGGATTAAATACGGCAAATATTCAGCCAAATTTTGGACACGTTCAGATGGTAGCTGCAAAAGGGACAAATCAGGTATGGCACAATTTAATTTCTTCTTAAAGCTACAGCATGTACAATTTATATTTTGCTCGATGCTAACCTATAATATTATCTGAAATCCACAGCAGGAGCTTGGTGATTTTCAGAGGCAGACAGGACCTTCCCATCTGGGGCCAACTCTTAGTCAGGATGACTTTGGGGACTTCCAGAGTCAAATAACGTTGCCTGGAAACACGATCTCTTCAAGCAAGCAGATGTTCGGCCAAGTCCAAGTCGTAGGTTTTAGTAATCCCCAGATGGGAGATGATGGAAGTAGTATAACTGGAGCTGCCTTTAAGCCCCCTCAGATTGTTGGAACAGTGCCCCAGGAAGACGATTTTGGTGATTTTCAAGGTGGAAAGGAGCCTGAAAATAAAAGTAATGTTTCTACTGTGGCTAGTAAAAGAGAAATGCAGCATCAAGTAACACCTCTGCAGGGATTGGGAAGTTTCCAATTTGGTGGTGAATTGAGCAACAAAGCCAAGAGTTCCGGAATTACTGATGTTGATTTATTCTCCAAAGCTGTGAATAACACTCACGCTAAACCAGGTGAAAATGGTGATACTAACGGCGCTGCGGAAACTGGTGATTTTGGTGATTTCCAACACAGTCCTGGGCCACTGTCTTCCAATGCTAAAGGCTTTGCAAGCTTTGGTTCCAGTGGTTCTGAAAAACTTGCTTCGTCATTGGAAAAGTTTAAACTGTCCAATGAAGTTTCTTCTCAAGAGGGCATTAACCCACTAAGCATCAAAAGAAAAGAGAATTCAAGAACAAACTCAACCACAGAAACACAATCATCAAGTTCAAGTACCAGTGAGCAGAATACATTAGCAGATTTTTCAGCATTTCAGAGTGGCACATCTCCATCATCCAACCCAAGTGAGACTTCTGAGGATAGATACAGCGCTTTCAGGGAAGCTGATTTTGGCTCAGGCCGAAGCCTGTTCAGCATTCCAAAGTCAGCAACGACAGGTAGTCAAATACCTGATGATGGGTTTGCCGACTTTGGAGGCTTTGAAGTCGCGGATCAATTTAAATCTTCAGACGGGAGTGATTTTGGAACTTTCAAGTCTACAGACAATATCCAGACTGCATCCTTTGGTGTGTCTGGTGACTCTCAACCAGTTCAAGAAAATCTCAATCAGGATTTTGGTAATTTTAATTCATTCGGAAGCACAGATACGTCTTCAAATCGACCCGAAAATGACAACAGTATTGGATTTGGAGAATTTGGCTCCTTTGTCACCGGATCTTCATCTGAGAGCAGGAGTCAGCCACACGTTACATCTAACGCTGCAGAATCTCTCATAAATGCAGTTTCCCTGGAGCCAACAGAGCGCTATAAGATCTTGTCACATGACTCTGGGGTAGGTGGCTGTCGTTAAGGAAGGTAATATGCCCTCTACTCAAAGCAACTCCAAAATGGCTTATGCTATTAGTTTAGGAACTTGATTGACCATCTTGCCATTGATAAGGTACACGGTATTGCAGCAGATAGTGGTTCCAAGTAACCGTTTAATCCTTTTCTAAACAAAATACAATACTCCAAATAAAACCTCGTGGTCCGAAAACGACCCAAAACGTTTTTTCGTCCTAGTAGGTCATGTGACCCAAAACAAATAAACAACTTCATATACAGCATTCAAAGTATTCTTCACATCAGATAGTACACTAGTGGAGGCAGCGTGGCCAAGCTGGAAGTCGTTAGGTTGATGGACTTGAAATCTGGAGGTCTTCTCTGACCACTTACTGCCATTGTTCAGGGTAGTCCTTGTTTGAACTCTTCATTTTCTCTTGGAATTGCCTCCCACCGGTTAGGATTCTTAACTCTGTTATGTCTATTTGTGTTTTCTCTTGTTGTCCCTGAAAAACACCTTAGGGGGAGTGTGGTATTTTTTTACTTATTTATAGGTAAGTTTAGCGAGTCTTCGCAAGGTCCTGTTTTCCCATCCCTTTGATGGAACAACTAAGCAATAGAGGACTTTTTCCGAGGAGGGGTTGGGAGAATTCGAGACTGTTATGCAAACCCGAGACGCAGTCGAGGGTTTGCATAACTGTCGAGTGTTTACATGATGCTATTTAAACACGGAAAAAAGTCCTCTATTGCTTTTATAAAATATTTCTCAAAAATAATTCGACAAATGAAGGAAAATGCTATTTGTTTTACTTCTTGATTGAAACAGGTTTTCTCGATACACGCTCATATTTCCTACCAGCCAATCAAAATGCGCGTTTGACAACACAACCAATCAAAATTCGTGTGATGTCATAACCGTGTTTACATACTCTCATCTAAACACAGCTATTGACCAATGACAGCGCGCGTACTATCCTAGTTATTTTATAATCAACTATCGAAATTATTTGTATTCAATTAAGTCATATCAGGCATACAGGAAGGCAATCTGTAATGACATTCAAGTTCAACTCTTAAAAACTTCGACTTATATGGTCTTTGAAATTTGATGTTGGATACATGGAAACCTTGCCACTAACATTGCCCTAAATTTTTCCTGTTAAACATAAGCAGCCGACCATGGAATCTATTATGCATGTTGATATTTGGTTTTGGAAATTTAGGACATGGATCAGCATGCCCATGCTTGGAGCCGCTGTTTGAACAGTTGCCTTTTAACCCTGGCAACTGCTACTTTGGCCATTCAGAAAATCGGAGAGCAGTCTGTAAAAGAAGAAGTGCTCAAGTCCAAGGAAGGAGCTACTTATTTCTCAGGTATAAGCTGATCAAGGAGTTCCGCTTTCCACCCACAGAGTGAGCACAGTTACTGTTTGGGCCAATCGGCGGCCCTGTTTTTTGGGTCATTTCTCGGGGCTAATCGGTGGCCCGTTTTAAAATGCCAGGTGGAGCGCATGCCGGAATTTTGTATTTTTGGAGGCGAACGGAGTTATTCGGGTTTTAGGATGGTCCGTTTTGAAGTTCTGTCGCACAGAATTGTAAGTTCTTTTAGTGTCTGTTTAGGTTCCTTTTGTTTTCATTCGCTAATTTTATTTTTTGTGTTGTAGTTTTTACTGTTCACCGTTTAGCGCCCGGCTAGTTAGCCATGAAACTGTTTAATTCATTTAAGGATCATTGGATTCCCGAATTGTAAATGTACGTGGTGTTAATGAACGCGTCAGATGTTCTGTGCGTGGTACCCCTAAATAGTTACCTACTAGTGTAGTAAGGAAAGCAACGTAAAATGATGAGTCTAAGTGCGAAGTCTCTCATATGAAAATGAGTGTTTATTCATATGCAAAGTAAAACTGACCCGGAAAACTGATTATCATCACAAAACTTTCGCACTTAGACTCGCTTTGAGAAAGAGGCCGCTTACGTGACGTCAGCCGCTGACGTGAACTCCGAAAGGGCCTATTTGGGAAAAGTTTGAGTGTGAAAAAAAGGGGTCATCTCCAATTTAA
>BLFK01000383.1:200268-206871 GCA_014634185.1 Astreopora myriophthalma | reverse complement strand
GGGGCGCAGGGCATAGGGCGGGGATTTTACATTTTCCAAAAAATTGATGTATAATTCCCTACCCCCGGGCAAAAATGTGAGGTCAAATATGACTGAAATTCCCCACCCCGGGAAATGATTTGTGCAAATACAAGACAACAAATGTAATCGATTCGTATAAGATTTTGGGCATCAAATCGACAACATTTCTCTTTGTTTGTTTTCATTTGAACAACATGAAACACGGAAACATTGAAATACAAAACAATCAAACTAATACAAAGGACAAAAAGGAAGAAAAACAGAAAATTTACGCACCTTCTCACCTTGCGCGACCTCCATGGTGCCACAACGAGCATGCACGACGTGGGAACTACATTCAGTTCCAGTCTCCTTCAACGAAATCAATGCCAAATACTGCCCCACCATGGGCACGAACAAAAATTCAAATATCCCTACCCCCGGGACAGCATGATAATTCAAATGCCCTACTCCCGGGCCAAAGCGATCGATCAAATCCCTGCCCTATGCCCCCCCCCCCTAATTAAGCTTATATGTAAGTGAAGTCTAAAAGCACCATTAGTTTTGCTGTTCTATTCCTTCCCTTACTTGGACTAAGAGAACAAAAAAGCACATGTCTTTGAATTATTGAATAAACCATTTTACAATTGTGGCTGTGTTACCTGGCTTACAAATGGAAGTGAGGCTACCGGTGACCTTGTTTTGATACAACCCTCTTTGCTTCCTTATGTAAATGAAGACTAGTTTGCATTACAACAACACATTTTGTAGGGTAAAAGCAATGCAGAGTGTATCTTTCAATACAAGGTCACCACCAGCCTCGCTCTCCATTCATAGGCCAGGTCACTGAGCAAAGAAGTGTGAAATGGCCTATTCCCTCACTTGATCAGCCATGAGGACGTTCGGGCATAGCTTGAAACATGGGCTAATAATAATGCAATGATAACAGTAACGGTAACGCAACAATAATATAAATGTAGTGTTATTTGTAAATTTGCAGTTTTTTTTTCTGCATGCTGGGGAATTTATATACCTATTCATTTATTCAGTGGTTCATGCAGCTCTGTCAAAATGAGGATCAGCTTGAGAGACAAAATAGCAAGAAGTACAGAGGAGACTTGCTTTATCAAAGACATAAATATGAGGAAGCCTTGAGCATGTACAAGGAGTCACAGCAATGCTTATCACCAAACAATGCAGTCCTTGGCAGAGAACTGATGGAATCAATGGCAATGTGTTTATTAAAGCTTGGAAAGTTTGAAGAGGCCTTAATATTTGTTAAAGAAATTATGGTTAGTCTGGGTTAGTAGATATTCAGGGTCCATAATGTCCAGTTGTAACAATAACTTTTAGAGATTTCATTCGTAACAGTATGCAGGACCCTGATGAAAATCTTTTAAGGATCTTAAAAGATCTTCATGGATCCTGATAACAATCTTAACAAGGGATCCTCAGAAATCTTGCCAAGATCTTTAAAAATCCTTAAAAATTGCTCTTAAGATCCTTGAAGATCCTGATAGGATCCTTAAATGAGGATCCTTGAAGATCTTCAAGGATCATTGCTAAGATCCTTGTACTTGTTTTTAGAAGGATCTTTGAAGATCCTTCCGTCCATATGGATTGTTTGTCCTTAAGGATCTTTAGCAGGTCCTTTAAGATCTTTAAGGATCCTCTTGAAGATCCTGTGAGGTTTTCCACCATGGGATGCTTGTCACCAGAATCTAGTTGAATGGCCTTCCTCCCATGAGTCTCCCGTTTGTTCTTTCAATGCACTCCCTGAAAAACGTCCACTCTATTTTTACTCCAGCACCTGCTACACAGTCTAGAAATGGTGCAAAAATGTGATGGGTAGAGAAAGGATTGGAAAATGCCTACAACTGGGCACAGAGGGTATACTGGGCCAACACAAGAAAAATAGGAAGCTGCAAACAGTCTCCTTGGTGGATTAAATGATTAGAGAATCAGATTTATTAAGCCATGTTAAAATGATTGTTTTTTCGCAGGATGACAACCGCCATAATGATTCTACTATTTGGTACTTATTGTCTCAAATATATAGAGCCATGGAAAAAATTGAAGGTATTAAGAACCTCATCAAACACATTTTGATGAAATATTGGACAGCATGTTTGCGAGGAGATTGGAGTAATATTAAAGACCCAGTATTGCCCATTACGCTTCTCGTGCCTATGTTGTTGTTTTGGTTTTCACGGAAGCAAGGCGTCTATTGTTTTTCGATTGATTCCAGCGCGCAGTGCATAATGGGCAATACTGGGTCTTTAAAGAGGTTGCTTGAATTTTGTCATTTCACCTTTTATTCCTGTCCACTTGTTGCTTCATTACTAAAGATACCCTACGACAACAATCACAACAGATTCAATCACAACAGATTCAAGATTGACAGGGTTTGCTCATGTGCTCTCT
Organism: Astreopora myriophthalma; assembly: GCA_014634185.1. Classification (NCBI taxonomy): domain Eukaryota; kingdom Metazoa; phylum Cnidaria; class Anthozoa; order Scleractinia; family Acroporidae; genus Astreopora; species Astreopora myriophthalma. Next base: position 204,447 of record BLFK01000383.1, on the reverse strand, counting down.
GTATCTTATAAGCTATGCATTTTTTCTAAGTTTGATTGGTTTCATTTTTGGTTTTAACCAGATGAAGTAAATGCTCTTCAAAAATGTGCACTGCTTCACCCCTGCAACCACCAATATTGGTTTTTGTTGGCCTTGGCATATGAAAAAGCATCAACAAGCTGTGGAAGGTGCAAAAATTGTAACCTCAGAGTTGTTGATTCAAGTATGATCGGTTGCCTTTCCTGTCAAGACTTGAAAGAAAATAACTTTGGTTGGAACTCAAGCAAAAAAGGATTGACTGTACTTGGAAATGACCAGTATTCTGAACAACGTTATTCTGATGCTGAAGAAATAAGAAGATCTTTGGCACAGTTGAATAATGATAACAAAGGGGACAATTCAGTTCACAGTGTTGAATGTAGCCCAACTGATCCTCAATCAAATTATCCATTTGGAGCCCAAGAACACTCAAAAACTGTCTGCCGTGCAAATCAAACTTGTTCAGATAACAAGAGAAATACTAGGAACTCCGGTTTGGTTTCAAGCGAAAGAAGGCAGCCCCATCTCTCCTGTCGCTGGTTAACTATACATGAAACCAACACTGAAAATAAACCGAAGTGGAGGGAACATGTCCTTTCTTTTGGATGTCTTGTGAAAAGCAAGTATGTTAAGTAACACATGAAATTATTGCAATGTTTTTCACGTGAGGGCAGTTAATGCCTTAACTTAGACCAAAAAAGTGTATACATATTTCAGTAACATGGTAAACCCTAGAAAGAATTCATTGGTAAGTGCAGACCTTGTGTCCATTGTTTGAATGTCCTAATAACTTACTGCACCCAAAAGATTTTCTCAAATAAAATCAATTTTAATCAATATTGTAATTTAAGAGGAAACCACTATGTCAGTTGTGGTTGATTGTAGATGTAATGTTTAAAAACCGAGCAGCAGTGTTTTATCGGGTTTCAAAACACGAGGCGTAGACAAGTGTTTTTAGACCCGATAAAACACGTGCTGGGAGTTTTTTTGAACAGCTGCAAAAACATTCCACAAAAAGTGTGTCCCTCTTGAGTCTGAACAATGGTTCAAACTGTGAGAGGAAAATTATTAGCATACAAGAAAAACAAGCTATGCCTTATTAGTATTCTTTATATAAACAATACTAACCGGGAGTGTTTCATCGGGTATAAAGCTCATGCAGGTGACGTTTTATCAGTGACTTGATAGCCTGTTAGGTCATGAATATTATTAATGCATTTTTGAAGTATTATTGGAATTTACAAATAAACATGATGTGAGGGGTTTATCAACCCTTTAAGTCACCATTGAGAAGCACCATCATCTGGCATTCAGGCCAGGGTAGCATTTTTTTTACTTTAGTCACTATTTGGAGTTATGTGGTTGAAAGGGTACATGGTTATTGAATGGGCAGAAAGGTTGTTAACCCTATAACTCCCAAGATGCCCCCCATTGGTGAGTAAAATCATTTGGTGTTATGGTGTTAGCCAGAGTAAAATCTTTAAAGTCAATATTTATAGGAGTTAAAGGGTTTAAATGATGATTATGTTATCAGGTTCTTTCTAGAAAAGGCTGTGGAGGCATCTTCCTCATTTGTAAAAGTAAAATGCGAGGCATTTCTGATAGAGGTAGGCTATGCCAAACTTCTAGATATATATTTGACCATTATTGTTACACCAGCATTTTCTTTTTTTGATGCTGAATTGAATATATTTCGGTGCATAGGTAGATAACAAGATTGCTACCCATACAGAATGTGGTTGTGTCAATTTGATAGACAAAGTTTTGGAGGTAAAGACACTTATTTTGAATTCTTAAAATGTTAGTGAAGTAGCAGTGTTGGGAAAACTGTTGACCTTTCAAACAAGTGGTTGATATTATTTATCACAACCATATGATAAAATAGCTTTTTTAAATTGAGTAATTCTATAACAATTAAGTAAAAAACCAGTGTACACTACAAAATTATCCTACAACTGCTCTAATTTACGACAATGCAGTTGATAAAAGTGTAAATACTTCATCTATATAAAGTAAAGCAGGTGGCTTCTTTTTTTGCTTTTATTTTTGTGCTTTTGGATAAAATATTAATTGTGTTCAAACAATAGATGCTTGTATTAAATTTTCTATACATTTCTATATTCTTGATATAAAGTTGGGTTATTTTCTTGGCAGATGCTGCATACCTCTGCTATTCAGGCTGGTGAACAGGAATTGCCAATTGAGGAAAATAAAACAATGACTGAGGTAATCTTGACCAATCCTCTTGAGGGGCTTCTCAGAGACAAAATAAACAGTAAATGAACATAACAGAGCTAAAAATTCTAACTGGCCAGGGGCCAGTTGTCAAATTACAAGAGCAACTGTAGACATGAACCAGAGGCTACCCAGAACAACTTCAACTGGTTGTCAGGGTGAGACCATCAGGGTGGGACCTAGAGACTGTCAACCCCAAGCATTTTAACCACTCAGCAACAATGCTTGCTGAATAAAAGATATTTTTACGCCTGCTGACATTTACCTCTTATCCTTGTAGCATTGCAAGCAACTTGAAAACTCCGCCTCTCCAACTGCAACAACTGACTTTGAACAGAAGTGGTTTGGTGATTTACTATCCTATATGAATGGAACAAGTTGACTCTAAACATCAATGAATTTGTTTTCTCTGATATACTGTAAATATGTGGGTTTTTTGGAATGATAGTAGTTATGTCTTAATAGAAATATATTTTCATTTTTATTTGCAATAAATGTGATTGTACTGATTTTTGATCTTGTGTCCTTGTGTATTTTGATTCTTACTAGTCTTGTTAGTCTCTCAAATGAGACCTCAAGCTTTACTTAGAAAAGTCCCAGTAACCGAGGCTCTGAAAAACAGTCTCCTTATCACTTCTTACTTTCAAGTGATCTTGATTAAAAATATAACTTGAAACATCTCTTTGTTAATGATAGTAACATGGGTAAATCATGCAAGCACTCATGAAAACTACTTCCCATCTCCTTGCAGGAGGTTTCAGGCAGTTTTCATGACTGTTTTTCTGTCTCTTTAAGTGAAAACTTGTACGTTGAAAATTTCGATTTGCAAAATCTTTCACAAGATGAAAATTTGAATGTGAGTTATAAGGACAAGAAAAAGTTTACTTTAAGGGAGTATGAAAGACAGGAGTCTCAAGCAGCGTTTCCTGGTTATTTTATTGGGTAAGTTTTTACTATGAAAATCAGTGAAGTGTGTGATGGGCCCAAAATTTCATATCACTGCCCCACCCACTCTGTTTTACTGCCACACCCACTTTCATGGACAAATTCTGTGAATGGATTGTGGCAACAGAAAGTGGCTTACTATCAATGCATCACATTTTTTATGGTATGAGTATGGTCGCATTCTTGGAATTTCTAAACGAAAGTGGGCGGGGCAGTAAAACAGAGTGATTGGGAGAGTGATACGAAATTTTGGCAGTAAACGTTTGATCACCGGGCTAATTTTCAACTGTCTCAGTCCGTACGTACTTCGGACCTACAATATCTTCACTTTGCTTCTGCCTTTGTGTTCACGTAAACAAAGCCCTATTCCCGGGTGAAAGTCAGCTGCTGCAAACAGTTGAGCCCGCGGTACGAAAAACGAAAATGGCCGCAAGAAATTTTGAACCCTTATTTCGGGGCTGTAGGCCACTTCGTGCGTTTCATGGAACCTCCAGACAGGCAACACGAACAAGATACCTTAGTAATGGAGCGATGCCTCCACTCAACCAACCTCTCGCAAATATGCCGCCGCCTCCGCCATTCATGATTAGCGGTACAGAGTCATGGCAAAATCGACACGATCACGTAACGCATGTCACTACTCTTGAAAATGGAATTAAAGTAGCTTCGGAAGACTCGTTTGGTCAGTTTTCTACAATTGGTGGTAAGTAATGACGAGTATGAATTAGATTGCTGGATGGTAAAGCGGTTCCCTTTGAGCAAGGTTCTCGTCTTCCTTGCACGAAACTCACACGTGCTAATAAAGAAACATTCTGCATGAAGAAAAGTTATATTATGTGCAATTCAGGAAACATTCTTGTTATGCTATAAGAACACCGTGAGTTTAAAGATTTCCCGGCTAAACTTTAGAATACCCGGCCACTTCATTCGACTGCGGGACCGCCGGAGCAGTAGTTCTTAGTACTGCTCTTAAGCGGCCGG
>BLFK01000383.1:185268-195268 GCA_014634185.1 Astreopora myriophthalma | reverse complement strand
TTGGTAGGAGGCAAGTGCTCTCACCACTGTGGCATCCCTGCTCCCCTTAAGCAGCTGCTGTTGTTGTGGATTTTTACTTTAAATCACTGAGTAATGAAACCGAACTTGAACTTTGAACCGACCCTACAACTGATTACCTAACAGCTTGCGAAGGAATGAACAAAAAGCTTTTCCCCAGGATGTTCTGCATTTTTGTCATTCTTTCAAACATTCCAAGTCAATCATGTTCTATAAATATCCCAAATCCAGAACTTTCTTTCGATGTCATGCAATCTTCGAGTAATTGTATCGTTACAAGAACCTTCTTCCCAACAGCTGCCGTGTACCCTTTTATATATGGGGACAGCCAGTCTCACTTCCTATTATTCATCTTTATTATTCACCAGGGACCGCGGAGGGGGAGGGGCTGGTAGGGCCGTGGCCCCACCACTTTTTTGTGCTCCCGGCCCCCACTTTTTGCGCTAAAAAGAAAAATAATCTGTAACGTCAGAAAATGCTGGGCGTATAAACGATGAGGACGACAAAGTAAAACTCAACACACTAACACACTTTAATAAAAACCGAACACGCCTTACACGGGTTACACGATTATATCTCTGTTAAACACACTTCATGTACAACACATGAAATACTGTCACATTCACTTCATGTACAACACATGAAATATCGTCACATAATCAAAATAATTTGTCGATTTTCAATATGAAAAAATTATTTTCAATTGTCAGCCCTCCCATTTTTCACCTTGCTCCGCGGTCCCTGTTCACTTCCTATTATTCACTTCCTATTATTCACTTCCTATTATTCACTTCCTATTATTCACTTCCCAGTTTCATGGTGTTCCTTCATCTTCTCTGAGTGATTTGAAATCAGTGTAATAATAATTGACGCCTTAGGTGAGATCAAAAATACTGTGAGAAATCGCCGTAGATTTCTTCATTTTTTTTGGTGTTTAGTTAATTTAAAAAATGTTAGCAGTTTTCTTTAATTACCAGTACCAAAAAAGTAAAGATTGCAGGGATGCTATAACTTACCTGTAGTTTTACACTCTTTTTCAGGCCTTGAAAATAGTTTACTACTAATCAAGTTACATCTGCAAACTTTGTTGAATTTTCAGGATCACCGAACAGAGCCACGCATCAACCCAGGCCCCACGCCACTTCCAGAACTTGCCCATTTGTCAATAGGCATGGAGTCCTGTCATTACGAGGATCCGGATTTCTTTGCCTTCACTGTTCTTAACACTTTGATGGGTGGCGGGGGATCATTTTCCGCTGGGGGCCCAGGAAAGGGCATGTATTCTCGGCTGTACTTGAATGTTTTAAACAGACACCACTGGATTTACTCTGCTACGGCTTATCACCACAGTTATGCTGACAGTGGCCTTTTTTGCATCCATGGCAGTTGTCACCCATCACAGGTGAGTTTTAGAGAGAAGAAAGGTTGCACACACAAGTGGACTTTGGTCAACAGGTTTTTGCTCATGGCTTTCTCCTTTGGCATTGATTTTGCAGTTGAGAGACCTTACACAGGTGATTGTCAAAGAGTACTTTGCTCTCGTTAATGGTGCAATTAATGAGGTTAGTGTGACGATTGATTGTAATATAACTAAAGATAAGTAATGTGAATGTGGGCCTCGAATTTTTTTGGCCTTATTTCAACAATCTCAATTTTTACTATGGAAAGTATTTTATTTTTTTAAAGTATATTTCTGTACGTCTCTTACAGGTCGAGGTAGCCAGAGCTAAGAAGCAGCTTCAGTCCATGCTTATGATGAATTTGGAATCCAGAGTTATTGTGTTTGAAGATATAGGAAGGTAAAATTCACAAATTGTAATGGAGGGATAACTGAGGGTTGTGAGTTTAACGAATCGGGGGTTGGGTGGGATGTGTTAGGATTAGATTAATTAAAGGAGAAAAATAAGAGCGACCGAAAGAGACATGTCGCCGTTAGCGACCTTCAGATTGGACTGCAAGTGCGACTTCCGCTTTTAGCGCACGCATTAGGTTTTAAGATCAAGATTTTATTATGAGCGCATGCTCAGAACGGAAAACTCGTACTCGAAGTCGAACTCGTACTCCAATCTGAAGGTCGCTATTAACGCATATTCTGCATTGCATAAGGGGATTTTGTTTTCCTTCTCTAGGCAGGTTCTTGGACTCAATAAGAGGAAGTCATCCCAGGAACTATTCGAGAGTATTGGTAAGGCCTCAAATTTGATCAAATTTTGTCCCATTCTCCTTCTGTCGTTCTTGGTTTAATATCACCATTTCTTTTTCAGAGAATGTTACAGTCGAGGATGTTAAACGCGTCAGTTCCCGTATGCTAGCGTCCAAACCGTCTGTGGCAGGACTGGGTAACCTGGCCACTCTTCCCAAGTATCAAGAAATTCAGCAAGCGTTTGGTAACCGGGGCAATTTCACTGGTGCATCACGCTTTTTCCTCTTCAGGAACTGATGGTCCCAAATGTACTTTCAAAGTTCATTCCACTTTGTAGTGACGTGCCTGCAATTCATCTATCCGTTGATTCAGCAGGACAATCGATGGTCGTGCTGTCGAATGTAAAACTGAAACTGGAACTAAAATACAGGAGCGAGAAGTTGTTTCACGATAGCTTTGAACACGAAATTCTCCTCACATGTTGATGCACTGTTGAAGCTCTTGAGCTCGTCTTTTACACCGATTACCCGGCAAAATTTGTTCTTCCCTGGTCCGTCCTTTCCTCCAGCTTCCAGCACAAGTGTGTGTGTGTGGTTTTTGTTGTTGTTGTTGTTGTTGTTGTTGTTTGTGTTTGGGTGCGGTGAAGATGCGGGAGGGCGTGACTCTGCGGGAGAGCAGACGTACGCTTCGCGTCCCTCCAAACGCTTGAAAAGATGACGCTTGCCGTGATTTTCGAAAGACAATCAGTAAGCTTTGACAAGGTAGTGTCAATTTGTTTTCACTCGCGTGATCGGCGGCCATGTTTTTTAACCGAACCAAAAGAAATGTTTTGCACAATGATAGAGTTCAGGGACACGAACATGGCCGCCGCTCCGTTATGTCAAAACCTCCTCTTGTTCGATTTGTTCAGCCAAGCAGAACCGTTGAGGATTTAAGTAAAAAGAAACACCGTTCGCCTTAACGAAGAGAATCATGAAGAATGCTCCCTGCACCGTTTTCTTCACGTTGTCCTCAAAACCTTGAAATTTTAGCGGCTGGTCATGTCACGTTGTCAGACTTCAACAGAGGAATTCAATTAAATGTACGAGGGTGTTAAATTCACGTTTAGTGATGGTAATGGGACTGCCGTTCTTTGCTAAAGCTACGCACCGTACTCCTAGACTCCTTTTTTGCACACCGTTTTTGTTTGTTTGCAGCTATGGCCGTCCTCTTTTTTTTTTCTCTTTTCATTTTCGAAAAAAAAAAAAGTAACGACGCAGTTTAACCATTTTTTACTTTAAATAATTCTTTTAATCAGAAAAAATCAGCATAGTAACAGTATAGAGAAAAACAGGAACATTTTTTTACAGTATATTGTGCATCTTGTAAATATTAACTTTAAACCTCATCTTCGTTGTTAGTCCCAATTTAACAAATAGATTCCGTGTTGCCGTGGGTCTGTTCAGTAATAGATCATAGATGACGTCAAAACGTGGTAAGAACAAAAAAGTGGCACACGAGGCGGTAGTCGAATGTGTCACTGATGTTCTTACCACATTTTTGACCATTTTGAGATTTAGCATCGCGTTTACGGCAGACGGCAGGCTGCTGCTCGTCATAAAACCATGAAAATTCTCTTATTCTAGCTTATTTCTGTCTTTAGTACTTACTCGATAGCTGTGGCTAACAGGCAAAATCTAAGCTGAAATCAAATAAATTTCATGAGTTTTTAGTAAACAGCAAATTTCAGCCTGACGTTTGCCGTTTGTCGTAAACGCGATGCAAAATCTCTCGCTATTACTGAACAGACGCACGGCAACTTAGAATCTGTTTGTTTTATATAATAAAGAGAAAAGACAAAACAAAAACACGCGTAGATGACGTCATCAATATAGATCATAAGTGAGAACCAATCAAAACACGCGTAGAATTAAGTTTATCAATTTTGGCAAATACGCATGCGCTAATTTTTCAAACCGTCTACTGAGACCGGATCTCCGTCTGCTCCAATGCATACCACATGAAAGAGAAAATTACTACAATCTCAAATATATATCGCTCGAAATCATAGTTTAAGTTAACCGGAACTGAGCTGTGAGTACGAAAGGGATCTGTCACATTTGGTCTAGGGGCCGAAATTTCTCTCCACTGCCGCGTCGGGGGCAGACAGACTGCCGTGGAAGGGTATCTGAAAGCAGCGAGGAACTGGGGGTTGGTATAAGCGATCCGCGGGCCGAAATCTCGGGGAGACTCGTCATGGTACACCGGTCCGCCAACACGTCCAGAGGTACCGCTACTGGTCCAGATTTTTTTACTTTTTGGACTGACGTCTGCGCATACTTGAATTCGCTGGTGGTCTAATACATGTACGTACCACTTGGGAGACGTAGTGACGACATTTAAATGACAAATTGGCATTTAGAGAGATCCCAAAAAGCGATGAAGCTGGAGCATTTGCCCCACTGATACTTAATTGCTTGTTTGGCGAGGGGGAAGGCTTGTATCAAACACGCATCAGTGATACCGAGAAAACCTAGGTTTTTGGATTGACTTATTAAAGTACATTAAGTAGTCCTATTGCAAGCGAAGAGCTCAGCTCGCGATATTGGAAATGGGCTTTGTTTGCTTGGCTGCTGAAGGTGCACGTTTGCTCTTACTTAAAGTAGCAATCCTTCCAATCTAAGTACTTTGTGCACAACAATGAAAGTTGGCTTGTATTAAATGGCCGGCAGGAAGTTCTAAAAGTTGCAACGAAGTGCCTCATTCCAACAATCTACAGTTAAAGTTAAGTTAAAGAGTGTGAAATTTCATGAAAACAAGGTCTGATAGCCCTGGAATGGACTTTTCCAGAAGTCCATAACCCAGAAGTCTTGATCCGTCTCATTTGGCCTTAGCCCATCAGTTCACTGTATCATCCTAATTTAGAATTGAGGTCCCGCCAAATAATGGCCAATCAGATTGGGCCTGACAACCACAACGCGTCTCATTGCTCCAAGAGCCGCACGAGGGATTGCTCGTGTTAAATGCAAATAATGGCACAAATTTAGCAGCAGCCGTTCTAAAAATAGATAATACCGTTAACTGATGGGCCGGATTCCAATCCAGATGGAGACTTCTGGGTTATGGACTTCTGACTTTTCTCAAACGTCTAAGGGCTCTGGTTTAATTTACACCAAGAAACGAATCCCTGGGAGCATTGGAAGCAAAATTTTGGTCATAAACGCAAAGGCAGTGCAATCGGCTATTTTCGGCCACTTTGCTAAGGGATTATTAACCTTATCATTTAGCCCGAAATCAGCAAAAAGATAACCAATTTAAAGGGTGTAAAATTCCATGAAAAAGAGATCTAATAGCCTTATAATGGCTTTTCTAAAACGTTTACGGCCTCCGTGCTTAGGAAGGCGTTATCAATTTAAAGCCCCAAGAAAAGGAACTCGTTGCCTTATTGCCTTTATCTTGCTTTTCGCTCCGTGTGCTGCATTTGTTATTAAGCACCGAGAAGTCAAATGAAAGCCAACCTTTAGAGTGATTACAACACTGCACGAGAAAGGAGGGAGATTGGCCAGTCCAAAGTCCTGCTCACTGCTGAATCAGAGCAAAATTCCCCGCTAAGGTTGCAGATAATAAATTCGATTCAAGTGCTTAGCTGCGCAAGTCGGCAGACCATCATTCTGGCAACAGAAATGGCATTTACTGACTCAAATTTAACCCCTTCCATTTAAAGTAAACAATAGTTCCTACTATAGAGCGTTTTCACAAGACCTCACTGCGGCCATGGTGGTGTACCAAAACAATCCTCCGGGAATTGAACTCTATTTTTATGCAAATAGTTTCTTTTGTTTCAATAAGCCAATATAGCTGCAGATCACGTGAGTGAAAACCCTCTATTCAGAAACGCTTTTTATTTTTCCAAACATAGATGTTGTATTTTGCTACAGTATAAAGGTTCTTGATTAATGAGAACGATCAGTTTCTGTTGACTGGCAGTTTTCAGCTGTGTCCTTTTTTTTTTAACAATTTTATTTTCTCTTTAGTTTGACTCGCATACCCTCGTGATTGGTGAAGATTCGCGCCACTTTTTCAACCAATTACAAATCAAACCAAACTCGTAAGTTCACTCGTACGTGCTTCGTGTTCTCGTTGGAACATATTAATTTTCAAAGTTTGCAAGGAATTATTAACGGCGCAATTTTCGACACTCAAATGAAACGCACTTACAATAACTCACAAGTTTCTGCCACGAACTGAATTCCTAGCTGTAATTTTGACACTGATGAAATCAGGAATTTACACAGTATTTAGATGCATGAAATAAGTTGTACTCAAACTCGCGGCTACACGAATTAATTGTGGACAGGGTAACAGAAACATGAAGAAAAAAATACTACACTTAAATATAATGTAGTCTACCCTCTCTTTGCGTATGCCATGTCGTCATATTTTCCGGAGTTCGTTAATTTGAAGACCAAGACTTCTAACAGTTGCAAACGGCTGATCGTCGAGTTTGTCGCGCGAGTGACGAGAGGGAATAGCGAGCGCGAGTGGCACGCGAGAGAGGCGAGGAACAAGTTTGGAGAAGACGGCAGATCGAGGTAACTTGGTTGAGAAATACAGCAAGAAAAACAAATTGCGCAAATTGCGCCGTCAATCAGTTTCTACAAACGTTGAAAATCAGGGTGTTTTAGCTTTATCACGAGCACTTGGTTGAGAACTATAAAAAAAAAAGCGACAAGCTCAATCCTAAACTTTCCCCAGTCGAATGAAAACATCAGAAACTAATACCATTTTTGTGGATACTGTTCATAACAATACACGGTGATTACGAGTTTGTGGGTGAAATTTTCAACTGTAACCATTCATGAAAGCTACTGTACGTTGTGACTAACTCTTGAGTCAGTTGACTCGTTCAGTTGACTTGTTCAAATAAAAGCTTATGTACATGGACAGAACCATGTGGCATGGACGAACGTCATATCAAATTTTCAGTTGTTAAAACATAATCTGTCATATCAAAAATCAATATATCCCTTCTACCAATTTCACATTTTTTCACTACAACGTTAAATGCTCTATATTGGAGAAAACAGCTCTTGTCAAGAGCTGATTAACTTCTCCATTCTTACAACATGAGTGAGCGGATCTGATCTCTTCCATGGTGTAATGAGAAGATAAAATCTTATCACTGTATTTGAAAACAGCTGTCATCTCTTTCTGAACTGGAATCCAGCCTTCTGCCTGTGATGTGCTGGAGGGGGATTGGGTGTCACCAATCTTGGGCGTTTGAGTTCAATTGCTTTGGAAAGAATTGTATGGATGTCGATATCAGGATAATTCTGGGGAAAAAAGGCAAAACTGATGAATTGCAAGATTTTTGCCATTTGGCTTGCGTAGCATTTTGAAGACCTAACCCTCTCACAGTTTTTCGCTGTACAGATCTCCCACCCGGCAAATAACATCTACACATTTCAGACCCTTTTAGTGCAATTTAGCAGTACCAACTGAATGCCTACCTGCAGAAGCTTCATAGTTGTTGCAAAGTCACCAGCAAGGAGTTGATCCCGAATAACCCTGTAAGATAACATTAATGGGAGTTGTATTTCATTATTATATAGAAGTGAGTGGTATACCGAGTGGTAGCAAATCGATAAAAACGCTATCCACGCTATAATATCATTTTAATCCACACATGTGAGAAAAATATTTCACTCGTTCGCTGCGCTCATTCGTGAAATATTTTTCAACACTCGAAGAGAAATTTCGTATCTCCGCGCGGCCATGTAATATCCTCTATATAACACCTTAAAAAGGCAAGTAGTCCCTATTTTTCTGCAAGCTTAACACATCCACTCTATTATTACTAGCTGCAAATGGCTTTATATGAACTAAGACAGCTGGTCCATTGAAAAAAAAAACCGGATATTCAGATGCATACGGCAAGGATGGAAGTCAACTTTAACTCACAGGTGCATTGCACAACAGACGTAAATGAGGAAATCGAAGCGACTCTCATCAGCAAACAGTGAATCCCACACTCTGATAACATCTGAGGGATATGAATAAAAGAAGTATTTGTGGAATTAGGCAACCTAGCAAGGACGATTCTGTGATGCAGAGGAAATTCACAAGTTGCCATTTCCAAGTTTATTTCCACCTTCTTTTAAAAGCGAGTCCAACTGAAAATGTTTGTGATCTTAGTTAGTTTTACTTCACATAAAAGTGAAAACTAATTTGCATTTAAGAAAGATTCACTATGAAAAAGAGGCTAAAGTGAACTTGGCTCAGATTTCATATGAAATGCTACAGTACAAAATGGCTGAAACAATAGCCCGTAAGAGCAGATTTCATATTTAAGATCACTCCACTGCCTACAACAAGCAAGAAACAATGAGCAGGGGATGGCATCTGCTCTCACGTGAGCAAAGACAAAATAATGCTAGAAACATGCTAGGAACAGCACCCCCCCCCCCCCAAAAAAAAAAATTACGTTCTTGTTCGCTAGAGTTCTCTAAGAGCTTACCTGGTAAAGCAAACTCTTGAGATAACAGCAGTGTCAGCCAACGAAAGCTATAAAACTGAGGCCTCATTTGCTGCTCTTCCTGTGACAAGTGAAGAATTTGTTTCAATCTAAAACTGTCAGTTCGGTAAATAAGAAACGAAATTTGCCAGCAATTTTTGTTCACTGAATTTCACTTTTCTTTGCTTGTTGAACTTTAAACTTGGTTCAATTGCTTGGTTTAACTTTAAACTTGGTTTAACTTTAAACTTGGTTGAATCAGGTCTATTGAATTGTTCATTTTGTGCATTCAAGGTACTAGTAACATTTGCCCTGTGGTGTAAAGAGCTGCAATTGAAGGATAGAAACAGCCATGGTGTAATCTATCAGCCAAATCCATACAATTTCCTCTTACAACTAAACTAATCTTCAAGACCGCTTGACCTTTACGCCCTGCAGAATTAAAACCTACAATTCATTTCCTTTAATAATGCTTAAGATAAGCAAACATAGAAAATAAGGAGTTTTTACCAGATAAGAGAACAATAATGGATCCCTCTCTTTCAACAGATTTCGCACACTTTTCATCATGTTTCCTGAAACAGGATAATGCAGAGAAAGGGACTATTGAGTCATTACCATAAATATCACTGTACATGAAACAACATCATAATACTTAACATTCTTGCACATGTCACTAAGATCATCATGAACCACTGATCAGCTATCACAATGCATTGGGGAAGCACCTTATGATGCACAAATAGAAATTTGCAGGATTGGTGGTTAGCACTCGATTTCCGATATTGTCCTGGGTTGGATAGCCTGCAAATGCAGCCAGTCCTTGCACTCAACGCCAAGGGATGGGAAGCAAGATGGACAACCTACATTGTGTACACGTATGGGTTTGATCACCTGACTTGTCTTCGTTATGTTGGTCAAATTTGTTGGTTTGCTACTCTGCTCTGAGAGGTTTTTCTCTTGGTACGTACTCCAGTTTTACCCTCTACTCAGAAACCAACATTTGATTTGATTTATGCCGGTTCATTTTATTTCAATTGACTTCTAACGTGCCCACAATCGGTCCTCTGGCACTATTTCACTTGACACTCTATTATTAATAGTTTCTTATTATTGTTATCAATAATGTTGCAAAGGGTTGAAAGATAGAAGAACACAAACAAATATCAGAGAGTGATTCGGAATTTCTGCTCTGAAATTTGAGGAAGGATACACAGAGCTTATAAGATCATATAAAAGTCAAAACCAAACTTACCTATTCCACAAGCAGAATCATCAAGGCTCTTTATGAAGTTGTCCCGTATCTCAGACATCAGATTCGTAAAGCAGAAGAACGCATCTGCTTC
>BLFK01000383.1:152428-183258 GCA_014634185.1 Astreopora myriophthalma | reverse complement strand
CGTTCGCCTTAACGAAGAGAATCATGAAGAATGCTCCCTGCACCGTTTTCTTCACGTTGTCCTCAAAACCTTGAAATTTTAGCGGCTGGTCATGTCACGTTGTCAGACTTCAACAGAGGAATTCAATTAAATGTACGAGGGTGTTAATTCACGTTTAGTGATGGTAATGGGACTGCCGTTCTTTGCTAAAGCTACACACTGTACTCCTAGACTCCTTTTTTGCACACCGTTTTTGTTTGTTTGCAGCTATGGCCATCCTCTTTTTTTTTCTCTCTTTTCATTTTCGAAAAAAAAAAAGTAACGGCGCAGTTTAACCATTTTTTACTTTAAATAATTCTTTTAATCTGAAAAAATCAGCATAGTAACAGTATAGAGAAAAACAGGAACATTTTTTTACAGTATATTGTGCATCTTGTAAATATTAACTTTAAACCTCATCTTCGTTGTTAGTCCAAATTTAACGAATAGATTCCGTGTTGCCGTGGGTCTGTTCAGTAATAGATCATAGATGACGTCAAAACGTGGTAAGAACAAAAAAGTGGCACACGAGGCGATAGTCGAGTGTGTCACTGATGTTCTTACCACATTTTTGACCATTTTGAGATTTAGCATCGCGTTTACGGCAGACGGCAGGCTGCTGCTCGTCATAAAACCATGAAAATTCTCTTATTCTAGCTTATTTCTGTCTTTAGTACTTACTCGATAGCTGTGGCTAACAGGCAAAATCTAAGCTGAAATCAAATAAATTTCAAGAGTTTTTAGTAAACAGCAAATTTCAGCCTGACGTTTGTCGTAAACGCGATGCAAAATCTCTCGCTATTACTGAACAGACGCAAGGCAACTTAGAATCTATTTGTTTTATATAATAAAGAGAAGACAAAACAAAAACACGCGTAGATGACGTCATCTATATCGATCATAAGTGAGAACCAATCAAAACACGCGTAGAATTAAGTTTATCAATTTTGGCAAATACGCATGCGCTAATTTTTCAAACCGTCATTCCGTCTGCTCCAATGCATACCACATGAAAGAGAAAATTGCTACAATCTCAAATATATATCGCTCGAAATCATAGTTTAAGTTAACCGGAACTGAGCTGTGAGTACGAAGGGGATCTGTCACATTTGGTCTAAGAGCCGACGTTTCTCTCCCTCACTGCCGCGTCGGGGGCAGACAGGCTGTCGTGGACGGGTATCTGAAAGCAGCGAGGAACTGGGGGTTGGTATAAGCGATCCGCGGGCCGAAATCTCGGGCAGACTCATCATGGTACACCGCTCCGGCAACACGTCCAGAGGTACCGCTACTGGTCCAGATTTTTTTACAGTATACTTTTTTGATTGACGTATGCGCATACGTGAATTCGCTGGTGGTCTAATACATGTACGTACCACTGGGGAGACGTAGGGACGACATTTAAATGACAAATTGCCCCACTTATACTTAATTGCTTGTTTGGCGAGGGGGAAGGCTTGTATCAAACACGCATCAGTGATACCGAGAAAACCTAGGTTGTTGGATTGACTTACTAAAGTACATTAAGTAGTCCTATTGCAAGCGAAGAGCTCAGCTCGCGATATTGGAAATGGCCTTTGTTTGCTTGGCTGCTAAAGGTGCACGTTTCAAAGTCTGCTCATACTTAAAGTAGCAATCCTTTCAATCTAAGTACTTTGTGCACAACAATGAAAGTTGGCTTGTATTAAATGGCCGGCAGGAAGTTCTAAAAGTTGCAACGAAGTGCCTCATTCCAACAATCTACAGTTAGAGTTAAGTTAAAGAATGTGAAATTTCATGGAGACAAGGTCTGATAGCCCTATAATGGACTTTTCCAGAAGTCCGTAACCCAGAAGTCTTGATCCGTCTCATTTGGCCTTAGCCAATCAGTTCACTGTATTATCCTAATTTAGAATTGAGGTCCCGCCAAATAATGGCCAATCAGATTGGGCCTGACAACCACAACGCGTCTCATTGCTCCAAGAGCCGCACGAGGGATTGCTCGTGTTAAATGCAAATAATGGCACAAATTTAGCAGCAGCCGTTCTAAAAATAGACAACACCGTTAACTGATGGGCCGCATTCCAATCCAGATGGAGACTTCTGGGTTATGGACTTCTGACTTTTCTCAAACGTCTAAGGGCTCTGGTTTAATTTACACCAAGAAACGAATCCCTGGGAGCATTGGAAGCAAAATTTTGGTCATAAACGCAAAGGAAGTGCAATAGGCTATTTTCGGCCATTTTGCTAAGGGATTATTAACCTTATCATTTAGCCCGAAATCGGCAAAAAGATGACCAGTTTGAAGAGTGTAAAATTCCATGTAAAAAGAGATCTAGTAGCTTTATAACGGACTTTTCGGAAACGTTTAAGGCCTTCGTGCTTAGGAAGGCGTCAACAATTTAAACCCCCAAGAAAAGGAAATTGTTATTGCCTTTATCTTGCTCTTCGCTCCGTGTGCTGCATTTCTTATTAAGCACCGAGTCAAATGAAAGCCAACCTTTAGACTGATTACAACAACACTGCACGAGAAAAGAGGGAGATTGAGCAGTCCTATGTCCTGCTCATTGCTGAATCTGAGCAAAATTCCCCGCTAAGGTTGCAGATAACAAATTTGATTCAAGTGCTTAGCTGCGCAAGTCGGCAGACCATCATTCTGGCAACAGAAATGGCATTTACTGACTCAAATATTTAACCCCTTCCATTTAAAGTAAACAATAGTTCCTACTATAGAGCGTTTTCAAACGACCTCACTGCGGCCATGTTGGTGTACCAAAACAATCCTCTGGGAATTGAACTCTATTTATATGCAAATAGTTTCTTTTGTTTCAATAAGCCAATATGGCTGCTGCTCACGTGAGTGAAAACGCTCTATTCAGAAACGTTTTTTATTTTTCCAAACATAGATGTTGTATTTTGCTACAGTATAAAGGTTCTCGATTAATGAGAACGATCAGTTTCTGTTGATTGACAGTTTTCAGCTGTGTCCACAATTTTTTTAACAATTTTATTTTCTCTTTAGTTTGACTCGCATACCCTCGTGATTGGTGAAGATTCGCGCCACTTTTTCAACCAATTACAAATCAAACCAAATTCGTAAGATCACTCGTGCGTGCTTCGTGTTCTCGTTGGAACATATTAATTTTCAAAGTTTGCAAGGAATTATTAACGGCGCAATTTTCGACACTCAAATGAAACGCACTTACAATAAGTCACAAGTTTCTGCCACAAATTGAACTCCTAGCTGTAATTTTGACACTGATGAAATCAGAAATCTACACAGTATTTAGATGCATGAAATAAGTTGTACTCAAACTCGCGGCTACACGAATTAATTGTGGACAGGGTAACAGAAAAATGAAGGAAAAAATACTACACTTGAATATAATGTAGTCTACCCTCTCTTTGCGTCATCCTCGGAGACCCAGGGGCAGTTAGTGGGGGCGGGAAAAAGTCTAAACGGGCGAGGAAAAAAATCGGGCGAAGAAAAGTCATTCGCCCGATTTTTTTCCTCGCCCGTTTAGACTTTTTCCCGCCCCCACTAACTGCCCCTGGGTCTCCGAGGATGTCTTTGCGTATGCCATGTCGTCATATTTTCCGGAGTTCGTTAATTTGAAGACCAAGACTTCTAACAGTTGCAAACGGCTGATCGTCGAGTTTTTCGCGCGAGTGACGAGAGGGAATAGCGAGCGCGAGTGGCACGCGAGAGAGGCGAGGAACAAGTTTGGAGAAGGCGGTTAATCGAGGTAACTTGGTTGAGAAATACAGCAAGAAAAACAAATTGCGCCGTCAATCAGTTTCTACAATCGTTGAAAATCAGTGTGTTTTAGCTTTATCCCGAGCACTTGGTTGAGAACTATACAAAAAAAAGCGACAAGCTCAATCCTAAACTTTCCCCAGTCAAATGAAAACATCAGAAACTAATACCATTTTTGTGGATACTGTTCGTAACAATACACGGTGATTACGAGTTTGTGGGTGAAATTTTCAACTGTAACCATTCATGAAAGCTACTGTACGTTGTGACTAACTCTTGAGTCAGTTGACTCCTTCAGTTGACTCGTTCAAATAAAAGCTTATGTACATGGACAAAACCCTGTGGCATGGACGAACGTCATATCAAATTTTCAGTTGTTAAAACATAACCTGTCATATCAAAAATCAATATATCCCTCTACTAATTTCACATTTTTTCACTGTAACGTTAAATGCTCTATATTGAAGAAAACAGCTCTTGTCAAGAGCTGATTAACTTCTCCATTCTTACAACATGAGTGAGCGGATCTGATCTCTTCCATGGTGTAATGAGAAGATAAAATCTTATCACTGTATTTGAAAACAGCTGTCATCTCTTTCTGAACTGGAATCCAGCCTTCTGCCTGTGATGTCCTGAAGGGGGATTGGGTGCCACCAATCTTGGGCGTTTGAGTTCAATTGCTTTGGAAAGAATTGTATGGATGTCGATGTCTGGATAATTCTGGAAAAAAAGGCAAAACTGATGAATTGCAAGATTTTTGCCATTTGGCTTGCGTAGCATTTTGAAGACCTAACCCTCTCACAGTTTTTCGCTGTACAGATCTCCCACCCGGCAAATAACATCTACACATTTCAGACCTTTTTAGTGCAATTTAGCAGTACCAACTGAATGCCTACCTGCAGAAGCTTCATAGTTGTTGCAAAGTCACCAGCAAGGAGTTGATCCCGAATAACCCTGTAAGATAACATTAATGGGAGTTGTATTTCATTATTATATAGAAGTGAGTGGTATACCGAGTGGTAGCAAATCGATAAAAACGCTATCCACACGTGTAATATCGTTTTAATCCACACATGTGCGAAAAATATTTCACTCGTTCGCTGCGCTCATTCGTGAAATATTTTTCAACACTCGAAGAGAAATTTCGTATCTCCGCGCGGCCATGTAATATCCTCTATATAACACCTTAAAAAGGCAAGTAGTCCCTATTTTTCTGCAAGCTTAACACATCCACTCTATAATTACCAGCTGCAAATGGCTTATATGAACTATGACAGCTGGTCCATTGAAAAAAAAAACGGATATCCAGATGCATACGGCAAGGATGGAAGTCAACTTTAACTCACAGGTGCATTGCACAACAGACGTAAATGAGGAAATCGAAGCGACTCTCATCAGCGAACAGTGAATCCCACACTCTGATAACATCTGAGGGATATGAATAAAAGAAGTATTTGTGGAATTAGAGGGTAGCAAAGGTGGGGTCGTGATCCCGTTTCACGCACGAATTTGAACAAAATTCCCGCATCACGTATACTTTTAACGAAATTTCACGAGTCAACTTTTCATAAATTCACGAATCGTGTATCTCTTTGTGTTCTTTTCACGCGTCACGTGCTAATTTTTGCCCTCATCCCGCGTCACGCATAGACCCTTAGCTACCCTCGAATTAGGCAACCTAGCAAGGACGATTCTGTGATGCAGAGGAAATTCACAAGTTGCCATTTCCAAGTTGATTTCCACCTTCTTTTAAAAGCGAGTCCAACTGAAAATGTTTGTGATGTTAGTTAGTTTTACTTCACATAAAAGTGAAAACTAATTTGCATTTAAGAAAGATTCACTATGAAAAAGAGGCTAAAGTGAACTTGGCTCAGATTTCATATGAAATGCTACAGTACAAAATGGCTGAAACAATAGTCCGTAAGAGCAGATTTCATATTTAAGATCACTCCACTGCCTACAACAAGCAAGAAACAATGAGCAGGGGATGGCATCTGCTCTCACGTGAGCAAAGACAAAATAATGCTAGAAACATCCTAGGAACAGCCCCCCCCCTCCCCCCCCCCAAAAAAATTATGTTCTTGTTCACTAGAGTTCTCTAAGAGCTTACCTGGTAAAGCAAACTCTTGAGATAACAGCAGTGTCAGCCAACGAAAGCTATAAAACTGAGGCCTCATTTGCTGCTCTTCCTGTGACAAGTGAAGAATTTGTTTCAATCTAAAACTGTCAGTTTGGTAAATAAGAAACGAAATTTGCCAGCAATTTTTGTTCACTGAATTTCACTTTTCTTTGCTTGTTGAACTTTAAACTTGGTTCAATTGCTTGGTTTAACTTTAAACTTGGTTTAACTTTAAACTTGCTTGAATCAGGTCTATTGAATTGTTCATTTTGTGCATTCAAGGTACTAGTAACATTTGCCCTGTGGTGTAAAGAGCTGCAATTGAAGGATAGAAACAGCCATGGTGTGATCTATCAGCCAAATCCATACAATTTCCTCTTACAACTAAACTAATCTTTAAGACCGCTTGACCTTTACGCCCTGCAGAATTAAAACCTACAATTCATTTCCTTTAATAATGCTTAAGATAAGCAAACATAGAAAATAAGGAGTTTTTACCAGATAAGAGAACAATAACGGATCCCTCTCTTTCAACAGATTTCGCACACTTTTCATCATGTTTCCTGAAACAGGATAATGCAGAGAAAGGGACTATTGAGTCATTACCATAAATATCACTGTACATGAAACAACATCCTAATACTTAACATTCTTGCACATGTCACTAAGATCATCATGAACCACTGATCAGCTATCACAATGCATTGGGGAAGCACCTTATGATGCACAAATAGAAATTTGCAGGATTGGTGGTGAGCACTCGATTTCCGATATTGTCCTGGGTTGGATAGCCTGCAAATGCAGCCAGCCCTTGCGCTCAACACCAAGGGATAGGAAGCAAGATGGACAACCTACATTGTGTACACGTATGGGTTTGATCAGCTGACTTGTCTTCGTTATGTTGGTCAAGTTTGTTGGTTTGCTACTCTGCTCTGAGAGGTTTTTTCTCTTGGTACGTACTCCAGTTTTACCCTCTACTCAGAAACCAACATTTGATTTGATTTATGCCGGTTCATTTTATTTCAATTGACTTCTAACGTGCCCACAATCGGTCCTCTGGCACTATTTCACTTGACACTCTATTATTAATAGTTTCTTATTATTGTTATCAATAATGTTGCAAAGGGTTGAAAGGTACAAGAACACAAACAAATATCAGTGAGTGATTCGGAATTTCTGCTCTGAAATTTGAGGAAGGATACACAGAGCTTATAAGATCACATAAAAGTCAAAACCAAACTTACCTATTCCACAAGCAGAATCATCAAGGCTCTTTATGAAGTTGTCCCGTATCTCAGACATCAGATTCGTAAAGCAGAAGAATGCATCTGCTTCGACGTTTTCTGAGGAATCAGTTGTAATAATGACCACTGTTGTCACTTATCAATCGTAGAATAGTGTATTGTCTGCATGTACTGTTCTGGTTCACAAGTAAGTGTTCCAAGGGAGAACACAAAAATGGAATTAATACTGACAATATAATGCCCATCGGGTGAAGAACTGATCATATCATTGTAGTTGTGTGTGCAATTGATGCAATTTTGACAAAAAGAAAAAAGAAAAAGATTTAGACAGGATTTGAATGCATGGCCTCGCCATTACAAGTGCCATGCTCCAACCAACTGTGCTATATGTGTGAAGCGTTCTATAATTCCAATAATTTTGTATATAAGCCCTGGGTTTGCAACCAGGAATTCAAGTTAATGTTAAAAGTTCATTTACCTTGCCACTCTGGGTTTGGATCTGAGCAGAACACATAGTACAGAGGACCAATAATTTCATTCATTCCCTGAAAAATTCCAGTTATTCTAACTAAGACGTTGATAGACTTTTGATCAAGCAACTGAATCATTGTATTTTGTCTAGAATCATGACTTCTTCATTTATATTAGTATCTCAAAAAGAGAGTATTGTGCTGTTTTTGGCAACATCAAAAAACCATAGGATGCTTTTCAGTTGGTCACAGCCACAAAATAACAGCAAAAGTTCTATTAATCAACTACTGTCATGCACTGCTATGAAACTAATTACAGATGTTTTTGGCAATGAACATCCAAGACAAAGATGAGTAACATCTTGAAAAAGTCAGTTAAAAAGTTACTCGTGTGTAATAATTATGAAAGTAATGATTTAAAAATTAATTAATTACGTTAGCAAATTTTGACCAACAATTGAGCTAAACCTCATGATTATGCCCCCTTAATCAGTGAATTATTTGTAATTTGGTTGTCATTTTAATGCCTGAAGATAAACTCAACCATGGCATGCTTAATAGAGAGAATGCTTTACAATTCCCTCACCTGAACATAACCCAATCCAGGATTAAGTTTTGCATAAATGTACAGTATCCTTTCAACAACCTGATGTCACAAACAAGAACGGAAAATTGAAAAGGAGTGAATCCTAAAATACAGTGTACAGGTATGTAATTATGCATTCAGAGTCATGTTGTTCATAGAACTGAAGGATTTAAGTCTAATTAAAACCTCTTTTAGCACTAACCTTCCTCTAACAACTCGGAGTAGGAGAAGATTTACTTTTATAATTGATATTTCCCAGAAAGTAAAGGGGTTGTAACGCATTTACGACAGTTTTACCACCTTCAGGCCCAAGAGGGCACACATTTTGGCCACTTCAGTGAAAGGAATTGTTTTTCAATAACTTATTTATGTCTTGTTAAAAGATAATTCTTCACAATGCCAGCACCTAAATGTTAGTTTGTTCCAAAATTAACCTCCACCATGAAAATATCAAATGTTAGTTTCACCTCCCAGTGAGCTTCTTGATCATCTCCTAGGACAAAATATTCCTCTGGAACAATCTTCCTAGGTACAGATAACTAGAGAAAATAAAAGGCAAGCACTTTAAGACAACAGTTAACAGTTGATGGCATAAATTCTTGTTCTCTCTGATTCGATGATCAATCAACTTTTTTTCAGATAAAACAAAGAGTCATTTGGATGGATAAACAGGGACATGGAATCCTCTGACACAATTTATTTCATGAAAACAAAAACAACAACCAAGCTTTACATAACATGCAAGTGAAGAGTTCATCCTAAAATAAACTTTGTTAAGTACTTTACCATGGTTTGCATAACCACAGCAGCTGCTAAATCTTACATTTTTCACACCACTCCTGTTGGTGTTGACCTGTGATGCCTCTAGATGGGTCCTCAACACTCGTTCCCGTAAGGTCTCAAAATCTCTGTCATCACCTCAAGAGATAAAGAAATCATTTCAAGACTGTATAATTATCACACAGCATTTGACATTGAAGATAGTACGTGAGGACACTTTCATCACTGGTAGTACCGTAGTTGTTAATCACCCCTTGAATTTAAAGGGGCTAGGTCACGCTCTTTTCGGTAATTTTTTTTAGTTTTGTTCATTATGAGCTCTAAACGTCAAATTGGCAGAACAAGAGTTTTTCATTTGCAAAATCACGGCCACATAACAACTGAGAATGATTTTCCAGCTGTGTAAATGACATTTTGATACAAACTGATATAAATTTGAAAAAAGGAGGGCCAACGTTTTTCAAATTTTTCCAAATGCAATCCATTTTAATCCTCTCCAGTTTTGTCCATCCATGACCCTTCTTGGCTTTCCTGTGTTTTGTTTGAGTTGTTCTGTAGTTTTTAGCCGTTATTGAGATATTTTAGTTAATTCTATGACCATTTGATCAGTGCTGAAATTGCCTAAAATTGCGTGACCTAGCCCCTTTAAGTCCTCATTAGCTGTTTCCATACAGGAGACTCCTTATCTGTCTGGGACTCGTGCAAACGTCTGTATTTCATATGATTTGGACAACTTTCAACTCTAGTGCATCCTGAATGACAGATCGTCCTGGTTAAACTAGACAATGCATATTACTCAGAGGCACAACAGACGTTTGCCCGAGATCATCTCAGACAGATTATATAGTCTTGTTGACCATCTACCTTCATTTAGAGACACTTACTTACAGTAACCCAACCCTCCAAGCTGCAACCACTTTACCGGTAGGCACCATGGCAACTAAAATTTTCATACTGGCGACTTGATTCAGAAAATAGTCGCCAAGTTGGTGACCACAGAAAATGGATACTTCAAGAAACGAAAATGATAATCAATTCTCTGAATTATACTGAAATGATAAGGTCACCTCTGCTGATAATGAGAAGAGGTCATTGATATTCATTCAAATGAACGCTTTTGTTGGTAGGATTTCTGCTAAAATATTGTTCTGCTCCACTGAGCACAAGTCAGTTGCCTAGCACGTGACATTTTTCTTAATTTGTAACACGTGACAAGCAGCACGCAATCAATTTGTTTTTCATGATTTGTCCTTGGAAACCACATGTGTGACTAAACTGGGAAGACTGTTATAACGCAAACAAATATACGTTTTCGGGTTAATATAAATGGAAAAGCAGGAAGTTAAAATCAGGATGGAACATTTTAAAATAAATGTGAGTAACGTGAAACCACATGCATGTAGTCGAATCGTTTGTTAAATATGAAACGTGACCACTGCGAGCCAACACAACCGAATTAATATATTTTTGCTCCTAAAAAAACCCTAAACCTAAAGAGTTGGTCGCCAAATGGCCACTAAAGAAAAAAGTTAACTTGGAGGGTTGTAACCCCACTAATTGAATTCTGGGGAAAACTAATATTATTAGCTTATGGCACTCCATGTATCCCTTTGCACTCACCAGCTGTAACATCTTTGTTTGGGTATTTTGTTGCAGTTTGAAAGAAGGAAATATCAGGGCACAGCCTCCTGAAACAAAACAACATTAAGACAATAATGTCTGACAATTACAGTACATTGACATTTGATATCAGGGACAAAATTAAAGTGAAGTGGTTTTGTGCAATTTGAAGTATAAAGTAAAAAGCACAGCTTGCTACACGTTAGGAGGAGTAAACCCAAACATTTGATATGATCATATCAATCACGCATTCTAAATAATAAAATTGCTTTCAATCAAGTGAGCAGTGGCCACATTGGTTTACAGAAATAAAAGAAAATGTTTACAGTCATACAATAATAGAGTTCACAAACATGGCCACTAATTCTCTGTTTTGGTCCACCAACACAGCTGCATTGCATGCATTTTCCTGCACTTAACACCAACTGCATGTACATGTATTTGCTTTGTATTATGATTGCTTCATTCGACTGTCTGCGTCTGTTGCGATTGGCCAAAGCAATCACCTGCAACTGGTTTTGGTTTTACAGCTCTACTGTTGCAAATCCATGTACAACCATCCTTGAACCATTACATGCTATTGAGATGGCAATAAAGGTGCACTTTGCATGAACATACCTGCAGTCCTTGTCAATCTGTAACAAAACCTCATTGTCTTTAAAAAAAGCAAGCCAGTTGCTGTCAGGATTTGGGTTCAAAGGCTGTGACACAACAACAGAGGATACCCAAGTCATAATATGCCAACAGTATACACTAAAATCGATCACTTGACTCTGAAGATGGCTTCCGCACAGGTTGTCGAAACGTCAGTCAACAACAACAGTCCTTCTTAGGACTCCAGTCACCCAGATGATCATTTTCAATCAAGGAATATACATGTCATTGATTTGGCAATTCACGCTGTTAGTTATTCAACTATCACATTATCTTTATTCTGGTTGAAAGTTAAGAGTTCATCATAAATTTCACACATTTCATGGACGTCACAGTGTCCCCTTAAGCCTAAGACAAAGTCTGATGAATATCATTATGCAGCTTTAGAAAGTAGCTCAAGGAATATGCACGCTGATTGGTTAATAATCGTGTTTCTATATAACTCGATAGAAACACAAACTAAGAAGTCGTCATAGTCACGGGCAAGAATCACAGCATTCCCGTGTGTGCTGACGTGTGTGCTGACGTGTGTGCTGACATGTAAATTGCGTGGTGTAGAGAATCTATGTTTTGATGATTTTGTGTTTCTATCAAGTTTTAGTATAAATCTACTAGCGTTCTATCACAAATGCCGTTCTCTGATTGGCTACGCTAATCGCTATCTATTCTGTGATAGATAGCAAGTAGCGGTTTTCAACAAAATGGCGGCCACTTCCTCGCGTTTTCGAAGTGTTTCAAAGTGTCTGCGATGAGGATATAGATAATTTACTTGTTTAGTTTTCAACGACTAGTAGATTTATACTAAAACAATTAGATTATTCGCTCTCGATTTCTATGCATGATATCTAGTTGACTCAGGCTGCACCCTCGTCAACTATCACACAATAGAAATTTCGAGCTCATAATCTAATTGCTTAATAGAAACACTCGTGAAAGTTTGGGAGAACTTGAAAAAGCCGTGGAAACACTTGCCTGTGGCTCGTGTTCCCACAGCATTTATCGTTCTCCCAAACCTCCACTTGTGTTTCTATAACTCAATAGAAACACGGAAAATATTTTCTATTTCTTAAGTGTTGGACAACACTCTCTCTCTGAAGTCTTTTACTTACATGATCAACATCAAATTCCATGGAATCCTTTCCTGACTTTGTCCCTTTGCACTGTTCAATAATGACCTCATGAACAAAATGTTTATAAGTTGCCCTACAAACAAAGAAGTGCATGTGCTGTGGCTCAATTTTTTTCTGGCTTAATATTTTTAAATTTTATTTTCCATGTGAGAATGCAAAATAAATCTGAAACTGATTTAAATTCTTTTAAGCAATTATAAATTCGAACCAGATGTGTGACAAAATCTACTGCATTATTTTGCCACTGATTTGTGTGTCATGTGTCTGCCCTTAGCCAGATCATTTTACCAGCATACAGGGCAGTTTAATCTTTCTTCTTGTTTGCTTCTTGATTTCAGATTCCCCATTACTTACTAGTTCAATTTGGATTCCAAGGGCAAATAATCATTTGTGGCCCTTTCCAGGGCACATACCTATAATTTTATTCAAGAGTGTCTGCTTCTTTAAAATCTTTTAGTATCTTACTGTTGCTGTTTAACCTTTGCCTCACCTTTGGCGTTTGAGAGTTTCATGCCACAGATCTCTCTGGGGTGGAAGATAATATAGCAGAAGCTTCAAGAACAAACATAACACCATTAATACAAAAGATGTAAAACATCATTCTTATGATTCACCAGGTCGAACACTCTTAAAACATCCCATTTCTTTCAACTATACCATGTGTCAATATTCAAAAGCTAGCAGTATGCAGGGTGACTATCTCATATGAACCTATTTTAATGGCCTAGCTCCCACGGGTTTCCTGTAGCTGAGTGCTAGAGCATCAGAACTAATAATCAGAATATGAGAGGGTCTACTCCTATTAGCAGAACTCAGACTTTTTGTTTCTGAGAATGTCTGCATCACTTTCTAGAGAAAAAAAAAACATTCTCAATCAGAAGATCTTTGCACACTGTTGTCAACTATTTTTATTGTGTCCATAACTGCGAGGATCATAGCTTCATTTGATTTCATATCCGCCGTTCAACATATGATTCATTTCATATATCATTTCATCTGTTCATTCATTGACATTACGGGAACATTTCAACCCACAAATGACCAGCTCCCAACATCAGTGGCTTCATAGCTCAGTTGGTTAGAGCGTAACACCAGCATTGCGAGGTCATGGGTTCAAACCCCGTTGGGGTCCTGAATTTTTTCAGGCTTCTCTACGCAATTGCTAAAATTGTGTCGATAACTGCGAGGATCACAGTTTCATTGTACTTTTATAAGTAACAACAAATTATATTTTACTTGTTCATAAGAATGACCATATAGCAAAGGACAACAACCTGCAAAGGTGACTGAAGTCATGTTACAATGAGACAGAGAGACCTTACGCCTGGTTTCTACTAGCGATGCAAGCACAAGTGCAAACACAAAAGAGCTTATTTCACCGTGAAAAAGGGCTTGACGCAAGCATAAGCATAACTGCAAGCACAACCACAAGCATCAAAATTTGTCCTTTTCCCTGTGCTTGTGCTTATGCTTGCGTTCACTTGTGTTGTGTAAAAATGGAACATAACATAAGCGCAACACAAGCTCTGAGGTTCGTCCACCGAAAACACCCTTTCCAGATTCCACTCGCAGCGCCCAGTTATTAGAGAGAACATGAAACTAGTCAATCCTTTGTCCCTGTGTACTGTGCTTGTGCTTGTGTAACAATTCGTATTCACCTGACACAAATCTCCTGTGCTTGCATTGCTAGTGAAAACCAGGCTTAAAAATAGAACCGACTGTAATGTCCTGGTGAAAGGCTCAAGATCCAAGAATATATTAATACACTGGTTATTAAGATTTAGGAATTCAAAAGACTTCTATGATTTTCAGCTCATCACTCTCAAGAGGGGTGCTTTAAGACTAGTGGTTGCCAGTAGGCAAAAGCGATGTGACAATAAAGTTACACCTGGTTATATGGAAAGCCACGCACCTTCCAGCACAGTGAGCGAATTCCAGATCCATCAGGAATACCTGTGATTTTAGATTGTTGTAAAATTAGAACGCTTCACAGGACGTGATATTCACTACTCCCAACTAAACTTTCTAGTGACTGTTGAGCTTACCACTAAAACAGAGTCGCTTTAGATGTTTGAGGTCTATCTCTCGCGCAGAGAGAACGGATTGGAACTCTGAAACCCTTCGAATTAACAAAAAATAATCTACGTTCATTAGTGTTCACCATGGAGTTATCCTTCTTACAGCTTCCAAGTTCTCAGCTTCCTTATAGCTTTGTTCAGTACCTTTGCTTGAACGCCATTTTGTTTTATTGAGCCCGCAATCAGAACAAATTGTCGATAAAAGATTGATTGGTCGATTATCTGTCCGATTGTCTATTGACTTCATATCGAGTTGTTATCGAATTGTTCATCCTTCACCATCGGAGCCAATGAAAATGGGTCCGAAAATATTGTTCAGCCAATCACATTCAATCCGCCTAGAACACGTGCTACGTATTAGAACCACCGGCCATATGTTCTTTCTCTTCTCCGCGTCCTCGACTCTTCAACTTGCGAAGGTTTGTCTTCTTTAGGAGCGAAAAATTTCAATTCTTTTCTTTGTCTAAATCTCATCAAGACAGGAAGAAGTCTTTAATCTGACTAGAACTGTAGCATGGCAAACGAGTCGAACCAGGATGACCGTCTCAAGAAGCTTTTTGTCGGCGGTTTGAGTAGAGACACGAGCGACGACACGCTGAAAGAGTACTTTGGGAGTTACGGAGAAATGACGGACTGCGTTGTGATTCGTGATCACCTCAAGGCATCCAGAGGTTTTGGTTATGTCACTTATGCTGACAAGGACAGTGTTATAAATGTCCTGCAAGACAAGAAAGACAAACCACACGCCATCGACGGGAAAGAAGTCGAAGTGAAGCGTGCCATTCCTCGCGATGACCCAAGCCCGACAGCTCACCTGAAAACAAAGAAAATATTCATCGGCGGTTTAGCGGATGAAGCAACAGCAGACGATGTCAGAAACACTCTCGCTGATCAGGTTCGGGGCAATTTCCCATCCAGTGTCGATTTAATCATGCGGAAAAACGAGGACGGCAGCACTTCGACCAAACATCGCGGATTCTGCTTTGTCGAGTTCGAGGACGAGGACCTTGTCGATGAACTCTGCTGTATCAAGAAAATCACTATTGCTGGGAAGACGGTAGAAATCAAGAAAGCTGAGCCCAAAGATAAGGCCGAGAAGGGGGGTGGACGCGGCGGAGGGCGAGGAGGTGGCCGGGGAAGCATGGGCGGCGGTCGTGGTGGTCGACCAAGCGGAGGAGGTAACCAGTATGGCGGTTATCAGAGCACTGGCTACGATCAGTCCTACTATGGTGGTGGCTACGGCTACGGTCAAACTGAGGCCTATGGAACTGGTTATGACAGCTACGGATATGGTGCCATGGGAGCCTACACACAAGCAGCTTCACACTATGGCCCTCAACAGGGTGGTTATGGTGGAGGAGGACGAGGTGGACCACGATACAGACCATACTAACAGGTACACAACCTTAAAGTAAAGACATAACACAATTTTCACGGGGTGTTTGAAGTAACCCTTCTGCAAAATTTGTGATTTACCTCTGATGGATGACCCATTAGCAAATAATTCCTTTTGGCAGTATTAGTGAGAGGGAATTCTGACATCATGGTAAACTACAAGCCCCAGTTGTTCAAAGGCCGGGTTACTTTATGTGGTGGATAAGTCACTATCCAACAGTTTCAATATGTGCAAAGATTTCAGTGTTTGTTCAGATAACTGTGAAAATGCACACTCTAATTACATCTTAGTAAAGACATTTATGAAAACCTTGGCCATCGTTTAAGATGTATATTTTACACTCGAGATAGTGACTTGTCCACTGGATAAAGTTATCTGGCCTTTGAACGACTGGGGCCAGGTGTCAGTCTGTTGGGATATGGTGCCTGCAACAGGGCATGGAGAACTGGTTTTCTGGTACCTCAAACTAGTTTCCACCAGTTTAACATTTTTATGGGAATGAAACAGTAATTTTGACAGTTAAATCTTTTTCCTGACTTGGGGTAGTGAATAAGAGGTGTTTTTTTTTTCAAAGTTAATTGTCAGGGAAAAATTTTATTTGGGGTTGGTTATAATGTACTTGTTGTACTTGTATGACATTGCTTTGACATTTATAGCAGCCTTCGTTGTCAATTGTTGCCTCTGCTCTTTATTAGTAGATAAGATGAGTGTCAATATCTTTTTTTTTATGTAAGTAAGACTAACTGTTGTTGTTCTAAGGAAGCTAAGCCTGTTCTCTTCTGATACCTAGGTTTTGTCGCATTTGAAGTCTAAGTCGTCATAGCCAGACATAAGTTACATTAAGGCCAGGACCTAGGCTTCCAAGGAACGCAGTGTTGCTGTTGAAGTTGATCCACCAGTTAAGATGCAGTATAGGCTACCTTGCAATCGCAGTCGTCTTCCTGTAGACAGAGTTCACCAAGTTGCAGTATCGAATTTTAAATAGGGAACTTTTTACTTCACACTTGCATTTTTAGAATGATGTGTACAGAACCTTTAGTGTCATTAAAGTTTGTTAGGTTAAGAATAAAAAGACTTGATCTTCCTCAGTCGTTGGTTAGTTTTCCTGAAGAAATTGAGGTTCAGTAAACAAAACCTCTGATTTCAATCTCCACACGAGAGCAATCCCCAAAAAGTACCACCCCATATAATAAAAGCACTGGATGGTTGTGGTAGTACATTGCTGTAAGCCCTTTGCCTTTGTCCAAAACTATTCACTATTTGTTGAGTGCCTGCATCAGGAGACTCGTTCATTTGGTCACAGTAAAATCTGCCAGTAAAGGTAAAATCTTCAACCCTGTGCTTGAAGAATATGTGGCCTAAGTTGAAACGTTATCACTTTTCAAATTTTCCTGTTGCCAAAGAACTATCACAGAAAACCCTGATGGATCACAAAAACATCTAATATAGAATTATTGTGAATGATTCCTCAATGCAGGCCTGCTTATATGATGTATGATTCTTGTGGAGAAAAAAAAAGTGCAACGGAAGCATTTATTCACTTTAGGTTGTCAATCATTGTGATTGAGTAACAATAAGTTGTATGCCTGGTGGGTAGTTTCATTGGAGAGTGTTTGTCCCATAGTCAACAATAGTCGAGCCTGCTTCATAGCTGAATCAGTGGATTAGGAGGGTTGTCTGAGCAGATGTTTCCTGAAGGAGTAATTATTCTCATAGCCATATCATGTTAACATTTTGGTAACCAGGCTGTTGGCTAAAACATTATCATAGGGTAAACACCAACCCTAACTCTAAAGTGTGGGGACCAACTCAAATTGCTATAATTTTAAGAATCTTTTGGTATTACAGGAAAACAAAAGAAGCCATCATTGTCAGGCTGTTCATTCCCATGAGCTATCACAAACTTACCCCTTTAATGTCAGCCTCATTTAGTTCTACATGCAAGTGATGTTCATGCAGAGTTGTCAAAAAAACTGTCCAAGTAGGAGAATTTCAGAAAGCAGACAGCACTGTGGCCGTGTTCTCTACCATTTTTTTCTTTTCACTGGCCAGCTAATTGCAGGAAAGTAGGCGGGGGTATCACCCCTTGCCGGGGTTTTTGACAATGCTGGTTCATGATGTGTTTCATGTTTATAAATACCCTTGAAATATTGCACATGTAAGCTGTAATGACTGGAATTTATTTTGTTTGTCCATACTAATGAACCGTAAAATGTCTTTAATATTTGGCATTTGTTAGCCACATTTTAAATTTTAAAAAGGAGACCATATAAGAATTTAGTCCCTGCAAACTTGAGAGTATGGGGGTTGTCCAAAACTTCAAGTTCAGATTTCTTGCTTGATAAGGGCACAGAAAATAATGCCACTGTGTGGTATCTAAAATCATTGTACTGCATTATCGTACAAGGTGAGTTTTTCATCTGTCTTCCCAGCAAAGGTATGACTGTTCTAATTACAATTCCTACTCTAAAGGCATTGCTTTCACTTCAAGTATAGCTATAATGTTAATTGGAGATGGACTGTTTTTCTTCTGTAGTGCTGTCTGAAGGCGTTCCACTTCATGTTGCAACATGCATGTGTCCAACAACAGAGGGCATAACTGCAAAAATTGGCTGAAAACTGGTTTGTTTCTTGTTGCTGAAGGTTGAAGCAAGGGAACATCAGTAATAGTTCAGCTGATCTGGTTTGTATGCTTATTGCTTATGGGAAAAGCATGGCCAATATGAACTAATGGTTTATGTCTAGGAGAGGCTGGTGATTTTCAAAAGAAAACAAAACTGGATCCCCATAAATAACGCAAGGGTGCATAATTCTAGCTAACCAGCTAACACTACATCATGTAATGAGTTTTCTAACACTTGAGTAAACATCAGTCATCCAGTAATAGAAAATTATTGGATGATCGATGTCTTGTCACACAACAACAGCTTCAGAAGTCACCAAAATGGCTGAAAAGAGTAGTTTAAAACTTTGAAGGTGGCCAAGATAGTAATTCATTGATTTTAGGAACATTTGGATGGCAACTAAGGGAAGTATGGATGTAAATAGCAAACAATAAGCAATAGCCAAAGAATTGGCCCCAATATTGCATGAATTTTGCACAGAAGTGCACACAAATTTTAAGACTGCAAGCTGTGCTGATAAATCTCACTTTGTCTCATAAGATTTGGTTTGAGGAGACACTTCAAAGTAAGGGCCAAGGTCGGGATGTTGCTCTTT
This sequence comes from Astreopora myriophthalma, assembly GCA_014634185.1. NCBI lineage: Eukaryota > Metazoa > Cnidaria > Anthozoa > Scleractinia > Acroporidae > Astreopora > Astreopora myriophthalma. The sequence goes on along the minus strand of BLFK01000383.1, from coordinate 164,211 downwards.
TTTCTTTTTTTTTCCTTTTTTTTTTTTTTTTGACAATATTTGTAGCTTTGAACTTTTCAATTTGTAACAACAGAGAGTGCTATAAAGGGTGTTACCTGCTTCCGCCTCCGGCCTTGTTTGATATCGCCCTCCTCTGGACTAGCCTTGATCTTACTTATTCTTTTTACACTATCATAGCTTCACCCACTAATTGTTAATTAAACCCTACAAATACACCAACAAAAAATGTCCAAAAAAATCAAGAAAAATAAATTGGGCGAAGACAGAAGGTACCTACATTTACAGAGAAACAATTATCAGGTGAGTTCTGCCATTTTTTGAGAAAGTCTTTTTTTTGCTGAAGGTAACTCCTATAGAGTTTCTCAACTGTGTTGAGAGAAGGTAAGTTGGCCACATGACACTCGATGGACTTTTTAAACTGTTAGATGTAGGAAATTTAAAGCTTGTAAGAAATTCCATGAAATCCATATCGGCATCAACCCTGGTATGGAAATGGCCCATCATATGTTTTTCTAGCTGAAAGCTATATTTTCCAAGTTCAGTTCTTTTTTTGTTTTTTTTGTTTGTTTTTTGTTTTTCGATGTAGATTATCTCAGGAAGGGGGTGGCTAAGATGTTTCTCACTGAGAAAAGTGTTGTAGTGTCAGAAAGCACTTTTTTTCTCATGTCAGAAACTTGTTTAGGTAAAGCTTTCAAAACCAAATTGATTGAAAAACATATCATTTGAATCATATAGCAAGATCTAAGTGATCAGATTTCTGCTTGCATCCAGTTATTTTGGTGGATGGTTACTGGGAATCTTGTGGATGATCAAGAGTCTTGGACTTGTTGGCTCAAACTTGAAATGAAAAAAAGGTGATCTGAACGAAGTTATATTTTAAGAAACAACACAACAGAAACTTCTGTTTCAACAGAAACTTCTGTCATCTTCAGTTTAAATTACAAAGTACAGAGTTGAATATATAGTGTGAAAATTAAGCTAATTAACTGTAAGAACACAAGGAAACATGACAATCTAAAATATTACAAAGGAAGTTTTAAATTAGCATGATAAAGTTGACGATTTAGTGTATGTTTTTCCCACTGAATATGAATGGCTTCTTTTATCTTACGTTGGAAAGTGGTGGAAGCGTGCCATTCATATTCAGTGGGAAAAACCTACATTAAATTATCAACTTTATCATGTTAATTTAAAACTTTCGTTGTAATATTTTAGATTGTCGTGTTTCCTTTTGTTCTTATTGTTAATAAGCATTTTGTTCACACTATATATTCAACTCTGTACTTTGTAATTTAAACTGAAGATGACAGAAGTTTCTGTTGAAACATGTTCTTTAAAAGTGTTGTGTTGTTTCTTAAAATATCGACATGTCATTCACTGGGGGAGTATGCCTGCACATTAAACACTTTAATGTTGGATGTGAGAAATGTGTTATTTTGTAATGGTAGGTAACACGAAAGTACTTAAGTCTTTGTGGTATCCTTTAGCCTGTTTTTCACTAGCGTTGTACAAGCACAAGGGATTCATGTCAAGTGAAAACGAATTGTAACACAAGCACGGTAGATGGGAGTGAAGAATTCACTAATTGCATGCTTGCTCTTATAACTGGGTGCTGGGAGTGGAATCTGGAATGGGTATTTTCATTGGACCAACATAGAGCTTGTGTTGTGCTTATGTTCTGTTTTCACACAGTACAAGTGAATGCATGCACAAGCATGAGGAAAAGGCTCAAGGCTGTGTTCACAGTGAAATAAGTGCAGTTATACTTGCATCCCTAGTGAAAACCAAGGTTTTACTCCTTGGGAGGATGACAGCACATCAACTCCATGCTTCATAAGGCTGCTTTTGGGAACATAGCTTTTTGGTATAATGTCTGTGAAGTATGTAGTTTGGAATAGTGAACCTGGCTAACCTTAGGCCTAAATACCACACTAAGACAATGTTTAGGCCTAAGGTTGGTGCAAAGACCAGGCCAGGGTTTATAGCACACAGAAGCTAGAGTTCAGGGTGAAAGGGGGGTGGTGTTACAAGTTTTGCTTGGTATAGTTGAAACCAAGTGTAATGCCTGTTCTTGTTGTTTGTTTGTTTGTTTGTTTTTGGGGGTGCTGCTTTGGTTCTATTTACAAACTTGGTTCTTTTTTAAAACTTGATACTCCAGATATTTGCAGGTCACAAGTATTATGAATGAAGAATCAGCATTTGGCAAGAAATGGTTTGCTGTTAGTCCATGTTGCATTTCTGACAATTTTGATATTAAAGTTCAAAAGAAAAATTTCTATTCCTTTTCTTTTTTGTGAAATGCGTATGTATTGTTGTGCTTCCAAGAAAGTTACCATTTGGCTATGCCAACGAGATAAAGCAAGCATGTAGCAAGCATTTCTTTTTACATATATCAGGGAAGATACTTAAATTAGCCCCCTCCCAAAATTTGGGTCATGTTTTCATCTTTAGTCCATCACCACTCGCTGCAGGGGCCCTGATAAAGTCATTTTAAATGGCAGGAGAATGGCTTTCAGGTTTACCCCCTCCTTGGCAGCTTCTGTGAGTACCAGAGCACAGATTACGTAAGCTTACGTAAAACAAAAGAAATAAAAGACAGGAAACAAAACAACTCCAAATAAAGACTATTCCCAAGTTACCAAAAATACAAAGCTTTCCGGTACCTGCAGAAAGACCCGGCAAACTTCTCAAGAAAGCCACGGTAGAAAGAATTGAGGTCAAAGTAGTAGCTGTCAAGAAATCCTCGAGTATAATAGGTCAACCAGAATTATAGTTGAAGGTAGGAGTTTTGGAATATCATAGGATGAAAACAAGTTTAGCACCAAAACGAGGCCAAGAAAGTGCATCCCACATGGAAGGGAAGGAGTTTAACTGTTTAACTCTTACATAAAGCTCTTTGCATGATGATTGTGTTGGAGCTCCCTCATGTGGGTTGACTGGTGAGGGTGGGACTTTGTAAGTCGTCATCGACGATTGTCTTATTGGAACGCCCTATCTTATTTCCCCGGGCACCAAGAGTTGTAAAACTACCCTTCGAGGCTCGTTTTCCACGTGGGTTGAAAGTTGGGAAGTGCCGTACAAGCTCTGATGCACTCGAAGTGCTTGATGATGGAACAGAATTAAGATGTCGAAGCACTGTGGCTGTGAACGCTGCCACATTTCGAATCTCATGATTTTGAATTACCGATGGTTTCGAGTGCCTGCCACCACCACCTTGCTGGCCCACATCCTTGTTCGAGTTTTAGCGCAATACATGCTGGACCTCATTAGTAATATTGAAAAACGTCGAGAGTTGACCATATAAAATAAATATATGAAAAGTCGAGTATATCACATAATTGGTTTGGCGCCCCCCGGCTAGGAGGGGCTCACACAGCGTGCTTTCGATTGGGAAATCCGGATTTAGATCTTAAAATCCGGATCTTCGGATTTCCAATCGAACACAAAATCCGAAAACGGATTTCGCCGCGGATTTCATTAATTGAAATCCTTCCCCGACATGGATTTCAATTAATGAAATCCGTCGCGAAATCCGTTTTCGGATTTTGTGTTCGATTGGAAATCCAAAAGATCCGGATTTTAAGATCTAAATCCGGATTTTCCAATCGAAAGCACCCACAGAATACACGTTCTCTGGGGAAATCGTGCGCGGCGGCCGAAATGTAGTCGTGTCCAGACTATTCCGAAATAACCGTTCCGTTTTCTGAATACGCGTTCTTTTACTTCTTTCGGAAAACCTTACCCCATTTATTCCGTTAGTCTCATCCTAACATCTTAAAAGAATGCACCGCTTAGAATACAAGAAAATAAAAAAAAATTGTAGGATCTTGTATGCCCCGCCGCGACCGACCCTCACGGACGGGTGAGCCCGAGTCAAATGTGTCACGTGACTCATCGGGCCTTTCGGTCGCTCTTCGTTGAAAGCTTTGCACGCTGTTGAGAAGCGTGGCAGTTTGACGGGTTTTCCGCAGTGATTACTTGGCGTTTTTTTCCTCGAGGTAAGGTTTACTTTATTTCAAATGGTTTCCCTGTATACCTGTATAAGTGGAGTTACAGTTTAAGCTTTCTTTTGATCAATTCCATTTTCAATGGCACGCTACGACCCGGTTTTGTCGATCGGGAAGCTGTAGTTCTTTGTCATTCCTGATCCTAGTGCAGTGACAGATTGTGAATGTTCGTGACCATTTACGGTGTAATGCCCAAAACGGAGTTACGAAATATCCTTCAAAGGAGTATTTGCCTTTAAGTTTGGTGTTTTGGGCTCGATAATGCTCTGAAATACCACGTTTTGCATAGTTTTTCAGACCACGCGTACTTGAAGCTTTCTCGTTAATTTATTCACCATCTCGTTTCAAAACCGCGTGGTCCACAGGATTTTTGTTGCAGCAAATGACGTTTCGAAATCGATTCAAATGTAGGTAATTAAAAAGTATGGTACTGAACTGACAGTTGTGTTGGCAGAACACTCGATTACGACTTCTGCCGCTGTGAGATCAGGGCTGTGCATACTAACATGGCGTCGATGGCTGAAACGGCGTCGAAAGACGACAAAGGAATTGGGACGAGGCTTTGCGAGGACAAGGCGGGACCTCATCCAGGGTAACTACTTCTACATTAAGCGGCCTATCATGGCTGTAGGACGGCGTATCTCCTCGAAAACATGTATGTTTGACACAGTAGAGCTTGTGTTTGAGATTGGATAGGGCAAGAAGCTTTTCCTGAAAACAGAAGTTTCATTTGAACGTTTTGTTGATTCGGTGCGGGTGGCGGAGAACTTGAATTTTGGCAGAAGTTTTCCGATTCCTGACGCTTTCAGAGAACAAAATATGAAGAAATTCTCGAAGTGCCAATCAAGAGGGAGGTCTTGTTAACTTTCCTTTCCTTTGAGGACAAAGAAAGCCTTTACAGAGTGTTTCATCGTTCCAGTTTGTACAAGTTTCTGTCAAAGATCAAGAGAAGCTTTTCTACCAACAGTGCGGTTTTGCAAGGGCCTCCTTTTCTTCAATTTGTGCTCCTTCAGACAAATAAATGTATAAGTTTTTTGTGGATTTTTTTTGTTATACAAGTCTTATTTTAAATAACATTAACAAAAATTATTGACCATATATTCAACAAAAAGGTTGAAGCTGCTGTGTTGTGCTGATTTCTAGAAATTTAGTCAAATGTCAAATCTGTATCGAAATTAAACTATTTAACTTGTATTGCACACATGGGCATTTCTTTAAAACTGAGGGTAGGGACCATAAATGCCACTCCGAGATGCAAGGAAGAACTGAAAGGAACCTGCAATCCATTTCTACTGAGGTCCCCTGAAATTGTACAAATGGTAACTGTTGATCAGGTCTTAAACAAAACAGTTGTAATAGTTTCTGGTTAATGTAAACTGGTTGAGGCAGGAAGTGGTAAATTTTCAGTGATGAAGCAGGCTAATTATAATTGCAAAATAATTTGTAATAAAAAGTAAGGGCAGATTGTTAAGAAGAATCAGGCCACTTGCTCTGGCCCCAGTTTTTCAAAGGGTTGATAGCGGTATCCACTGGATAAATGACTATCCATTGGATAAGCACTGGAAAAACAAACTGAGTTATCCTGTGAATGGTAATTTATCCAGTGGATAGCACTATCCACCTTTTGAACAACTGGGGCCTGGTGTTTAGTTCAGTCTCTATCCTAGCTGGGAAGAAGGAGTTCTTGTAAAAAGATTAGGGTGGTGAAGTATTTCATTCTAGAATTGCTTATTTGCATAGCCCTTTTTAAGGAGCGACATGTGTATTATCATTTTCAAGATCTGAAAGAATTCCATTTTTCTTCAATAAACTTTTGTCAAACTTTCCTTTGTGTGAATACCTTTCTGAGTTTCTGATTGCTGAGACCTGACATTTTCACAGTTTCATTGTGAAATGAATTTTGCAATGGATGCTTTTGTTTGCAGGTTTTTTAAAGAAATAAAATTTTGTTGATTAGCTTTTCCTGTGTGAATTACTTTTCTGACTTTTTGGTTACTTTCAGAGTCTGTTTCACTCTTTAAATATTATGACAAATGCTTTTGCTTGCAGGTTGGAAAATGTAGTTTTTGTGGTCCTTTAACAGACAATTGACCATTCATTTTAAAATGTATTTCAGTGTGAATGCATTTCAAGTAAATTTTGCTTTCCCAAGGAATAGTTAAGATAAAAGGAGTTTTAGCAGACATCTTACCATTATTGGTTAGTCCAGATTTGCCCACTCCCTCTGTATTGTGGGTGTCAGTAAGGTTATCTGTAAAGATTCTTTTAGCAAGGTTCATGGGTTAATTGTCACTGTTTACTTGCTTTGTAGATTTGAGCTAACATGGCTACAGAAGGATGGGATCAAAATCCTGATCTCAAGAAGCTCTATGTTGCTAAGCTGAAACCCGAAACTGTGACTGATACCGTAACAAACTACTTCAGCAAGTTTGGGATCGTCATTGAGACGAAGATTGTTACTGACAATGAGGACATCTCAAGAGGGTTTGCATTTGTCACCATGGATGACCAAGCTGTGGTTGATAGCATCTTAGAGAAAAGGCCACATACCATCGATGGACAGACTGTGTTCTTGAGACGTGCCATTCCCAAAGATGACCCAAATCCTCTTGCCAATGTCAAGACGAAGAAGCTGTTCATTGGAGGGCTGAATGAAGAAGCCACAGAAGAAGACATCAAGAGTGTATTGGCCATCTTCACACCCCATCCACCTGAGCAAATCAAGTTTATGCGGGATAAAAACACCAACAAGTTTAAGGGCTATGCATTTGCCATATTTCACAGTGAAGACATTGTGGACAAGTTGTTCATCATCAGGAATGCAACAATCAAAAACAAGAAAGTGGAGCTGAAGAAAGCAGAGGAAATTGGCGGTCCTGGAGGTCGTGGTGGTGCTGGTGGCCGTGGACGTGGGGGTAGCGGATTTAGGGGTGGCAGAGGCGGTGGTGGTGTCCCTCGCAGTGCTGCAGGAGCTGCTGGTGGCGGTGGATACTCCCATTCAGCCTATAGTGGTGCTTATGAGGGCTACGATTACAGTGGAGATGGGTATGGCTATGAAGGATATGGCAATGGCTACGGTGGCTACAGTGGCTACGGCACTGGTTACGGAGGTGGTTATGGTGGCGGTTACTACAGTATGGGCCAGTACAGCTCTGAGCCTTCAGGTTATGGGCCAAACAGGCGTGGTGGAGGTCGGGGACGTGGCGGTGGGGGTGGTGGTGGCTATCGTCCTTACTGAGTAAAGAAAACCAAGAGACAGTTAACATTACTGACATGAAGCCATGTAGTTGCTTTGTGTGGTAATTAGTTAGTTTGGAAATCTCTTGGAATGAATCTTGTTCTTAGCTGTATGTACATCAAATTAGAAGAATTGTTTTATCAACACTCACCAGAACACTTAGTATCTCCATTGGTCAATTGACTGTTTTGCTAATGGTACATTTTCGGTGTAGGCAGTACTGGTCCTTTAAGGGGGCAAATGGCCTGTTTGGCAGTTCATTTGAAATTAAATTTTGTCTGTTTGACCACACAAAGGACTGGAACTACCCAGATTTCACTGGGAAGATACCATTACCGAGATAGTCCATTTAACGTAATTGCCATTTAAAAGACTACCAATTGGGCATTTTAAGTTTCCTGTTGGGCAATCAGTGAACAGCTGTTTGCAGTCAGGTTTGCTGATGCAAGGGAGCTTAACAGTTACTTGTTTAGCAAGCATATGTGATTGCAGGGATTTTGAAAGTAGTATTCTTAGGAAACCAGATGTTAGATGTTTTCATTTTACTTTTGTTTGTTGGCACATCTTAAAGCATACTGTTTAAAGCATTAAATAAGACAGGTTGCATAATTGTGTCACCGTACCAAAGGGCACATTTTGTTGATAACGTTTTTTCCTCTGACAAATAGATTTTTGCAGCTGCATCAGTTTCTTTAACTGTTATCAAGGGATGATCAACTCCTTTGTTGTATGTATGTAGGAAATTTTTAACCTTTATACTCAATAAAATATCTGAGCTTCTGTAGACCTGTGATGTTTGCATGTAAAAGTTTCTATCTGCCCTCCCCTCCCTCCTATCCCAAATATAAGCTCCTCAAGGAAAATGGAAAAATGCATGCATGAACATTTTGATGTCAAGAAATTCCTGGGGCTCGGTTTCCCCATGAGAGATTTCTTTGTTTAGCTTCCATTCCAAATGTTTCTCAGTTCAACTGTTACAAAACAAATATGCCCCATAGCAAATAAACGTGCTAGTCAATCATTTGGCAGTCCATTCCTAACAGTTTATAATATGGTTGTGAGATGCCCTATAAAATGGCCTAGCTCCCAAAAGCATATTGTAAAAAAAAAGTACATATATTGGAAAACTAACTGATGAAGGTAAGTAGCAAAATATTGCAAGTTATAACTTTATGGTGGCAAGTTAGAGCATTATGGGTAAGCCAGGAAAATGTGAGGGCATTAATGTTTGGCTTCAGTTTGTTCTGAAATTTGAGTTTGACATTTTCCCTCAGACAGAAGCTGGAGGCAGTCATTGTGAATGAGTACAACTTGCTTTTAGTACCTAACATAATAAATTCCTTATTTGTAGCCTATCTAGCAAGTGCAGAGAGAAATTTACCAAAGAAGAGAGAATGAACAAAAATTTAATGGTCAAATCCCCATCATTGTGGTGATAAGAGCCCCCTGGTGAACTCAAAATAGCCCTCAAAGAATTAAAGGCATTACAAACTTGTCTTTATTTGAATATCACTTATGTAAAATCCAGCTAGAAGACAGTTAATTTCCTGCGGTTCTTTTTATGTTTTAGCTTCTGTTGAATGCCTTTCTCCTTCTCATGTAGTCGAGACAAGTGGGCTTTAATGGCGGTAATCTTCTGTCTAAAGTGAGATGCAGTTTTTTCATCCCTGGAGTAAAAATAAAGTTGAGGGCACATTTTAATGCAAGCAGTGTTATGGCCTACAATAGCATGCACAAGATTTCCTAAAAGCCTAGCAATTAGGAACTATTTACCTCTATATGGATTCTGTATGCAATATAACCACCATTAAAGAGCTTTAAACCCTACACAGGAGGCCCCTTAACGGCTCATTTGAGAAGCCTCAAACCACCAAACAGGAAGCCTCGCTATAGGATGGAAAAGGAGGCACATTTCAGACTGCATGTATGAGCTCTAGGAAGCTATGCAAATTACAGTTCTGCATAGAAAGAACCGCTCAAACGAATATAAAACATTTAGCTTGTAATAAGCAACCTCTGTTGGGGTGTGTCAACACAAGTTGTGCTTGACCCTCTTTATTATGTTTTTACAAGCAAAATACTGAAACTGTAAATCAAATAATCTGGGCAGAGTTAACTTATTTGAAGTAGGGTTAGTGGTAAAACTGGGTTAAGTCCTTGTAAAACCTATAGATTTTCATGGTAATTATCCCGGGTTGGCGCTAACCCTGCTTCGAAGAACTTGGCCCTGAATATTTACAAACCAGATTAAACTATGCAAGAATAACAATAGTACAATAAATGCGACAGTTCTTATGCACAGTACTTGTGATACTCATGTGAAAAAACTATCAGTCCTTGGGCACTGGGTATTTGATTTTGAGGGTGCAGGACAATCATAAGATACAAATGAGTGTAAATGAGAGCGACACTGAATATATATATAGCAGCCCATTTGCTAATGAAGCCATCGGGATAACATACCACTTTACACCACAGACAGAGAGCTACATAACCCATGACAAACACATTATTTTGGACTTGCTGTTACAGTTCCACGGCCACTAACCATGCATGTTTTTTTGTCATCCCCATTACGTCTATAGTAATGATTACTATTTATTTGTATTATGGCAAAGTTAATAAAATAAAATTCCTCACAATTGTTAAAAAGGAACATTTCAATCCAGCCCCCCCCCCCCTTCCCACTGCCCACAACATCCAATCAAACCCATAACCCAATACTCTGCATCAGCCAAGAATAGAACAAAACTGTCATGTTCTGTCTATTTTGAAGTTACTTACTTATCTTCATGTCTACCAAGAGCCATTTCTTCTTTCTTTAACTGCTTTTCCATTGCTGATATTTCCTCTTGTGTCTTGAAGAGCTGTGGAAGGAAACAAATTGATGTTAAAGTTGCAGTGTACAAAGTTATAAGTTCAGTGGAGTACGTAATCTTGTATTGGAATCAAACTTGAACAACAAAGGGAAGTTTGTCGCTGATTTCCTTAACAAAAATGAGCTTCAGCTGCAACAATTATGTTACTATACACTATTTCTTCACTGTTCCTCAGTCACTGATCATACTGACAGATCTCTCTTCTGTGTGAAACACAGTCATTGGAAATGATGGTTCACTGAAAGGCATTAATGTGTTTTGTTCTCAAAATAGTGACCAGTGTTTGCAGCAGAGCTTTTCCTGTTGGGTTCATTTTTTGTTAAAAATGTATTAATAAGTAGTACCTGTAAATTCCAGTTAATGTTCTTGTCTTCACCTTTCCTCTTTCTTCCCATTTCTTTACTCTCAAATTCACTTGCACTTGTTCCAGGAACAGGAACTCTAATATCGTGAATATTTCCTGAACAGAAAATTGGCCATAATAATAATGATTAATAATGAAATTAACAAATTGACAACAGTTTCCATGGTCAAGACTTGTGAACCATATGAAATGACATAAAAAATGTTCAAACTCAAGTGGGACCAGGATCCATAATCACTGTGTTTATTCACACAACCATTCAATTAACTCAGGGGTAATATTCAGTAACAGTGATAATAATTATGACTGAAGTTAAACTGTGTACCTCGCTTGCCTCCCAGCTTTGTGTTAATGAAATCAAATATGTCACCACCTGACACCTGGAGAATGCATAGAGGCTGTAAATTACAGCTGTGCCAATGATATCAGCGACCTTTAGATTGGAGTATGAGGACGACAACGAGTGCAAGTTTAACATTCTGAGCATGTGCGTTAGGTTTGGAGGTTTAAATTCTTCCACACGCATGCACATGCTCAGAATGGAAAACTCATACTCCAATCTAAAGGTCCCTCACTAACGTAATTTTCTTCTTATCTGGTACTATGATAAAATTTCAATTATTTTAATATTAATATCCTTTTCCACACTGCTTGCTTGTACCTCATCTGGCAGCTTTACATTTTGCACTTTGGGTGTTCTTTTCCTTTTCTTTTTCCCTGGCTTAGGAAGTTTGTTATTTTCTCGAAGTTCTGCAATTTTGTCAAGAGATTTCCCTGCAGAGGAATTCAATGAAAACAAATTTTCAAAAGAAAAAGGGAAATAACTGTAAATAAAACATCTTCTAATCTTAGTATTCAGAACTTTTTCGTCATTGATAAAAGTGCTTGTCTGATGAGATTGCACTCACCTTCAAGGAACAACATTATTTGATTTATTATTTTTTTTATTATCAAGTTAAGAGTGTTCCATGAAATCTTACAGAAATACAGGACAAACCTAAGTTATGTTAGAGAACCATGTGGTGTTTAATTTCATATTTTACCTTGAGGTAGGACCACTGCTTCAACAGGTTCTACTATTCCACTGCCATCCTTACCAAGGCCTTTCCTACAAATTATAAAAACATTACAACAGATATTGAAATGTTTCATCCACCACTGGCCACCAAGCTGGACACTGGGAATGCAATATCATTTAGCTTGAAATTCGTACTTTCTTTAAAATCGTAAGTCTGTAAGAACCTCTCCCTGCCATCTAGCTCTCCCTTCATTGCGATGATTTGAAGTGGGGGGGG
>BLFK01000383.1:130407-152418 GCA_014634185.1 Astreopora myriophthalma | reverse complement strand
GGGGGGGGGGGGGAGTGTATTGGAGGTATACTTTCTGGAGCCCCACATTTGTTGTATAGAGCAGTTTACTTTCAATTGAGTGTCGTAAAACCAATACCAAAGCGCCGACCAATCACAGCAGGTGCAAACAGCGCAATGAGCCAATCAAAATTTGTTGCAATTCCATGCAACTTGCTCAAAGCACAGGAAAAATTGCGCGCATGTCGCGATTGGTTTTGGTTTTCCTTCTCATTGGTTGATAAACTGGCGCTAGATTTTTAAGCCAATCAGAAAGCATAGCAATCGCAATCCTGTAATTACCTTGGACAGTCATTTGAAAACCGCTCTTATAAGCACAGTATGGTGTTCTGGACCTACCCAAATATGTATCCCATTTTGGCCATCAGCTTTGATCCAATGCCCTACGTAGAAATGATAACACTCTTGGGTGTTAATTTAATGAAAACCTTAATCTCAATCTTTTTCAATCAGATCCCCAAACTTCAAAATTCCCATTTATGTTTATGCGTGCCTTTGTGGTATTATCTTCAAGCAAAACCCACAAACAATAAGTGAAATTGAATTCCCAGAAGAAATGTAGTGTGGGCAAGCTATTAAATCTGCAAAGGAAATGAAATCTCCATTTAAATTCAAATAGAAATTAAATTAAATGGGGAAAAAGAAAATTCAACACCTCAAAAGCGCAGCTTTTCAAATCTCTTACTTTTGTATGTTCCTCCCATTCTCCGAGGCAAACAGGTCCAGCAGATGGTTTCCATGACAACCTCACCACTGCTTTTTCTTCATTGTTATCTCCACTTGTGCTATGACTCTCTTCAGTGTCACTTGAAGAACTTGAAATGTCATCATCTAATACATTCTCAGATTCTCTTTGGTCTACAAAATGATCAGTTATTAAATATAAATGGCAAATTAATTTATCGTTTTCAGTACCTGTATTTCTGGTCAGGCATCAATTGAAGGGCTCCGGACAAAAAGGACCTAATTGACTTTTGCATGGTTTTTTAGGTCACTTTGCAAAATCAAGGCCAATTTCCAACAGATCAACTGGATCAAAATTGCAGGGTGAACCTTCCCATGGTATACACCAAAAATTAGGACAATGCGAGGAAAAAAAGCCAATTTTTTTTTTTTAATCTGTACATGTATTTTCATGTTTTCTTGCTCTTTCCCCAGGGCCCCTTTTCCTTTGTTATCACATCACTTACGACAGGCACTTAGGATAGGCAATTCCATAACTTAGTTGTTGTGTGTTGTGCAAAATTTGGCCACCATTTCCAAAATGACCAAATGCACTAAGAAAGTCACTCAGGACATTTTTGCTCTGAGTCCTTCATTTCTCTTCAGATGCATGCTATGCACAATTGGATAATATTGGATATGCATAATGCCATGTTAATGGTCATGCACATAATAACTGACAATTTAACAGACTCACCACACATGGCCATACCCTTTTGGGCACGGAATGTTCTGGTAAGGCTAGAATAAAACTCGCCTGAGGTGAGGGGCCTTGACCAGCACAAGGCACCATGCTGAGATCTGTACCTCATGCCTATAAAGTCCAAGGCTGGTAAAGTTGCTGGCATAATGTCCTCAGGCCAAGTTAACCCAGACCAGAATAAAATATACCTCCATTCTGACAGTGCAATGCAGCACAGGGCTGAAGAGATTTGCAGGCAGCAATTCCCTTTTATCAGCTCATTGATCATGTCTGAAGTAAGTTACACTCAGTCCATATTACCTTTTATTTTATTCTAAAACATGGATATCAATATTAAAGTGCTTACGCAAATAAATCATCATAATTTCTCAATGATCCTTTACAAACTTACCTAAAGGAAGGATTCCATCTAAGCCCAGAGTAGCATCAGAATTGTATGTATTGTAATGGACAACAAATGTGTGACAATCGTGGTCTATAGACCTGAAAAATAAAACTTTCATTTCCCTGTTATTGATCTAAAATAAAAGAAAGGGCGAGGCTGAATGGTTTGACTTTGTGGAACTACTCACTGAATTGTAGCCTTGTACCAGACACCATCATCATATCGTGCCAAGCATAACTGCCCACACTGAACCTGACTAAGTAACAGAAAAAAATAGGGTACTATCAGAGTAGCAAACACAGGAAAAGACACATTTTCAAGATAATGTTTACGAGTCACAGAAGTATTGTAGCAAGAGTTTCCAACAAATGTTACCTGAAATCTGGCTCTTTGAATGGCATTAAATTCTCCACACTAACCAAGTAACCATGGGAATATCTATAAAAATATAAGTGATTTACACCACATCTAACTAAAGGTGTATTGCTCATTGAAAACAGTTTTCTCTGACATCAACATCTGACTACAACAAGTTTTGATCCACTATATTGTAGACGAGTAAATTAAGATGTTTCTTTTCTATTGTAAGACCTCAAATCATCTAGACATCAAATTACACGTAGATGACGACTGTGGCTGATTAAAGCCTTCATCTTTTCACCCACCAAATTCGACAGGTTTGTTTTCACGGTGAGTGTTTCATCTACAGACACATTTCCTGAATCTGTGCTTGTCCACCTAAATTCTGGCTTTTTTAGCTTTACACAACTAACAGAAAGTGAAACTAGCTACTGTATTGCGACCAGTATTACATTCAAAAAATTCTTACCCAGTTTAACGTCAAAACAAAATGTACGATTTGGATTAATTGTCCTTTAATAGCCAAAGAGCGTAATGGCGGGGTGCGAGAAGACATTTCATTGTTAACATTTCCTTTATAATGATAACAGAATTTGTTTGGATCTTGATAAACATGGCATTTAAAATTGTTCTTAAGTTAAATACTCTACCAAGATATACGATAAAACATCACTCTAAGTTAAGATTATTCTGACTTGATGAATATTCTAACTGAAATTAAAAAAATAAAAAATAAATAAAATAAAACAAATTTGGAAAATACTGGTGAACATCACACAGGCTAATAATTTCATTTTTGTTACTTTATCAGTTACCTCGCAGCACTTGACTTGCTCTTACCAACTTCTAGTAGAATACTATAATTGTAACTGTTGTATAGACTGACCTGCAGGTCTCATCAGAGAATCTGCACTTGCTGTCAAGGAAATATGGACAAGGCACCATAGATTTATGAGTAGGATTCATAAATAGCACCCTAACCTAAAAGTACACACACAAAATATCAAGAATGGTTACAATTCTTTCTAATTGCTTAATTTTGATTATTTTCATTATTATTATTATCCAAAAAATGCTGGGGTCTCTCATGTACGATGGCTAGACACCATCTGGAAAGTACTTAGACACCATCTGGAAAGTACTTAGCATTCACAATGGCATTTTACTATACAGTAAACTTTCTTGGCTCTATTTAATTAAGGCATTTTGTCCCACAAACTCCCCAGTGTGACCTCAATCAATGTTGAAAACAACAATTAATTTGAAACTTGAGGCTTTACAGCGTTGAAATCACACCCAGATTGCAGGGGGAATTTATCACAGCCTTGATTGCCACAAAAATTACCTTGGAGTTTTGGCAAAAGCTGCAGAATGAACCTTGTGACTTATGAACAGATGTGATCGCATGATTACTGGCAACTGGTTTTTGTATTGAATTTTATTCTATTTGGTACCTTTGTTTCTTCTTTGCCATCTGGTAATTCTATAGTTTCCAAATCGAAAACCATGGCATTATGGTGCTCGGTAAATCCCCAATCCTGCAAAGATAATTCTAAATAATCAATAACACACATCTGGGAAGTGATTTTAAAATTTGCTCGACTTCTCACATGGCCATCTGTGACTGTGAAGCAGAAATTTATCAAACCAGAGTAAGACTGATCCAGTATTGTTCTATTATTTTGATCTCTGTTTTTACAAAACCATGTCATACAACTTTCAGCAGTTTGGCAAGGAAGCTTGCATGAAGCAGTTTAGTTTGTATTTGCTTAAAAGACCTATAAAAGTTCTTTTTCTTTTCTAATTTGGCTATCACTTTCCTTTGCTTTAGATCTAACTTTCTCAAACAATAAACAAAAACAAACATCAAGCCAAACACAAACTGAGGGCAAAACAGTAATAATTAGGAATCACTATAACAAAATAACAGTAAACTTTCATCCCTAAATTAATACTGAATAGTTAAAAAAGGTACATAGACTGCTAATAGGGCCTTCAAACTAAAGTCAGTCCAGTGCTACTTTTAAGTCATCCAAAAGGAGCCATCACAAGATAACAACTTATCCTCCCACAATGACGGCTTGTTTTGTGTAACTGGAGCGGGCAGCTCAACTGACTTTGAAAGGATGGCTTGCAGTCTAACCAAAAAATCTCAACCCAACTTACTTGTGTATATGAAATGCGACATTTCATTCCAGTAATATCATCTTCCACATTAATGGAATCTTCATTATCAAGGCTCTCCTTTTAAAATAATATCAAAATATCAATGAAAATGTTAGTTTAATTAGTAAATAAATAACTAAATTCTATTAGCATTGTTGCAGGTAAAAATTAATTTAACGTCAAAGTTGAGTTTTTCATTTCTTTGTATTTCTTTTTTGACAGTCAAATACCAGACAAAGAGAATTTCGAATCGAACTAGGATAAAATAACTTTGACCTGAACTAGTTTTTTTACCTGCAACACTACTTTGATTAGCAATCAACAATAAATAAACAATAAAATAACTATAAATCCATTATAATTCACAAACTATTTGTTTTGCAACTAATACTAAATTTACAGTACTAAAAATTAACTGCTGGTAATCAGAAACTATTTTTACTTGATAAACATTTGCAATGAGATGAGTAAAATCATACAAGCTGACTGAATAGTCATATTAATAAAATTTTCCACTTTAGTCAACTATCCCAACACTTACTGTTTCATTTTCTTGTTCATTTAAAGCATGACTTTCATTATCTATTCCTGGAAAATCGCTTGCTGTTTCTTCCTCATTTTCAAGCCACTGCAGCAATTTGCTCTTTTTCAGTGATAACAGACTTTCTACAGAAAGAAGAATATTATGGCCAGTTTAGCAATTATCCTACATTAACTCTGGCTCTTTCTGCAAGTACAAGAGGACATATGACATAAAACAAAAGAAACAAAAGTCACAAAACAAAATAGCTCCAAATATATAGGCTAATCCCGAGTGAACAAAAAGACGGTGCTTTCCTGTACTTGCAGAAAGACCCCAAACTCCTCAGCCAGTTTTGTAAATATTAAAGCAACTGATCTGCTTCTTGACCACTGGGGTTTTCGAACTCTTAACTTTATTCAGAGTGTTCTGTCAGCGGAGTCATCATGATCATCATCTGTTTATTCAAAATCAGTTCACACTGTTTTATTTTACCTTCAGATACATGAATAAGTTCAACAAGATCGTCCCTCAGTTTCACAAGGTCATCCTGTCCCTCTTCCCCAGTACTTTGCAAAACAGTCTGAATCTGCAGGAACTGAAAAATAGCATTTGTCCATTCAGTCAGATTGGTACATTTGTTAAAGGTGTTTCACCAAATAAAAATTCATTCTAAAAATCCTTAACTTACAGTCTTGCTAGGTGGAGCAAGTCTACTTTAGCTGTAAAAATTTTACATGTAAAGCAAATTTAAGGTTACTTGAAGTGATTGTGCAACAAACACTCAAAAATATTTCATCAGGACTGTTCAGCTTAGCGATATGGTCTGCAAATACGAAGTACTTACTGCTTATTCCAAGTGAAAGTTTAAAAATATAATAACAAAAACACAGCGGCCCAGAGTTTAGCAAATTTTGGCTGCATCGTTACGGCAAATTTGAGCCTTAAGCTTATCCACTAATTTCGGACGACTTGTCGGAAGAGAACAGACTTGTAAACTACGACATTAGAAAGCAAAGGAATATCGTAAAACTTACTTGCTCTTTATATTGTTCCAGATTTTGTTGAAGTACTTCTTCGTCCATTAAAATACCCACACAAAAACAATTAAAACATGGCCTTGTCGACAGATCTTAAAACCGGCAAAAACAACTTCGCTGCAAATACAAATTTGTGGCAGGCGTTCTACACTGATTCCCAGGACTCTGAGACGAGACGACCCTGTGGATGTCTAGTCAAGTCCAGTCCTCTCCGTCTGCTCTTTATGCAATGCTGCATGGTTGGTAGAGTCTCCTTCGCAGCCGTCTTTCGGGATGTTTTTTGGGATCATTTCGGGATCCCGAAAGACGGGTGCGAAGGAGGCTACATGGTTGGCCGGTTGGCCGCACGACAAGGCCTTCACGGCAAGATCTTATTTTTAAAAGTCCAAAATGATAGCAAGAAACTTAAAGTTATTTCTGGGACTTTATTCTCCAATGATTCAGAAACTTCATTTTCCGTTGAGTGAAAAAATATTTAAAACCATGAGACCCTAAAATTACAGAAACTGGAAAGTTTTTTAACGAAATGGACTGAATTTAGAAATTATTATGATGAATAATCTTAAAAGTTGCCTTTTGCATGATAACTTGGGTAAAAATAACCAGTTATCCTTTTATATTAAGGCCACTCTAAGTTTCATTTCCTATTTATCACCGCTTAACTTGGTCTTGCAAAATACTAAAGCATTAGAGTGGGAGTCTCTTTTTTTTTGTTTCCAAGAATAGCATTAAATCTGATATGTGTTCTTTCTAGAACCGATAACGCCGGAAGAAATATTCTCGGATTTATTCAATAGATTGATTTCGCTCACGCGACCAGCGGCCATATTGATTTACTGAAACAAAAGGAAATATTTGCATAAAAATGGAGTTCAATTCCCCGAATATTGTTTAGGTACACCAAAATGGCCACCGTTTCTTTGTTTAGGTACATCAATATGGCCGCCGTGACGTCATGTGAAAACGATCTGTATGATTATTGCTAGATCAACTACTGATGCAGGACACAATTGACGTCGTGCAGTATTTTCCCTTCCTCTGCCCTTCCCCTTCCTTTTTATTTATTTATCTTTTTTTTTTCTGTTTGCAGAAGCACAGGACCAGTGTTACGGCCCAGACAGGGAATTAAGTTTCTCAAAATAACCGAGCTGTTTTTTGCGCTTTCCTTTGAGCTCTTTGTTCCAAAGTCAAAAGTGGCGTATTAAGAGCAATTTACCACTTGGGGACTATTGTTCACATTTATGGCATTCCCTTACTTAATCACTTAATCTTTTTTTTTTTTCTTTTTTTTCCTGTCTTTTCTGTTTGCAGAATCACAGGACCAGTGTTACGGCCCAGACAGGGAATTAAGTTTCGCAGGCCTTTTGAGGCTGTGAGGCTTGGGGGTACTCGGTTAACTTGTCATGTCGAGCCCATCTTGGCCCACAACATCTGAGCTCTGTACGCGCAATTAGGCGACGGTGCAGTGCCACGTCAGATGTACTGATCTCCGTTAGAATTTTAATGGAACTTTTTGTTAGATGAGGCCACTTGTGGTATTGCAGTGATATCATGCGTAGACCTAAAAATAACCTGAAAACAGCGCAAATATCACACATGAAACAGGGTTGAAAGGAAATATATGAGCGTATCGATACTATAGGCTACAGGTGAATCCATTCTCATGTGGGAGAATAATTTTAATCAATCGTGAATCTTCAGCCATTGAGCCGGGCACGAACCTGGATCGATCTGAT
The DNA here is from genome assembly GCA_014634185.1 of Astreopora myriophthalma. NCBI lineage: Eukaryota > Metazoa > Cnidaria > Anthozoa > Scleractinia > Acroporidae > Astreopora > Astreopora myriophthalma. Next base: position 144,767 of record BLFK01000383.1, on the reverse strand, counting down.
TCAGCTTTTCCCAGGTTAGCACCATGAGCACAGTCCACTTTTGCGCATTCACGCCTGCCTTAAGAGATTGTTTCCAAAGTATTCACAAACTTTTCGAAGATAATGCGCTACAGTAAAAACCCGCGTGTAAGAACCTAGTGGTTAATACCCAAGAATATAAGAACCTGTTTAGCCAAACAAGATCTAGCAGGTTCTTATGTGTGGGTTACAGTTAAATTGTGATAAACATTTTAACCAAGGAGTTTGATTGTAATGAGTTCTGTTGGGATTAACATACAGTTGTGAATAAATAGAGTATATTTAAGGACCAAAACCCAAGTTTATTTATTTTTCTGGTAATTAACAACTATACTTATCCTTCATATCAATTAAGAACCTGATTAAGAAACTACTTAACCTAAATTTCCAATGAGTACCCCAAAATAGAAGAACCTATTTTGCCAGACTTCCAAAAATATAGGTTCTTACACGCGGGTTTTTACTGTATCACTCGTCAAACGATTTACTGAAGAGATCATCAATACAGTTAGTTATCTGGGGATATATATTGCAACATAGTGGACTCAGCAAAATATCTGCTCGTCGGTTATCAAGAAACGGCAAAACGTCGTCATCTGTTTATCAGAGCGATAAAATATAATATATATTGATAGTAATCTTTGTCATAATCATGCATCGTCATTTTCAAAATACGTAACAGGGATGCGTACATAACTCGTATATTGGAAAGACGTTACAAAATGAGTCTTCTTTTACCCCAGCCAGGTCTTATTAATAACATCGTGGTTATTTTTATTTAAAAAAAAAAATGAAATTAGGTCAGTTTTCTGTCGAGCTCGTTGTTTTCGATATTGGTTGGAACATGGTCTCCTACAGGGCAACCGCAAACTCATGATTGTCACGGCGTGCAGAATAATTCTCTCTCGTAGATTCGTGTTTAAGTATTTGCTGTCTATAGGTTAAGAGTTTTTCACTATACGAAACTGTTAAATGGCTGATTTGGAAGTCGATTCAAATTCTAGGTATCAAAGAGAAGTAAAAAAGGAAAAAATCAAGGTTCAATTATAGTTCTCTGTAATCAATAATATTACATTGACAAAACAAGTTTGTATTTCTGTTTGAAAATGACGATTTCCTTCAAAGTGCCCTCAACGTTTGCTTATCAAAACTCACAATACAGCGTTGAATGCAAAAGTGAAACTTCCGATCTTTTATGTATACAGAATGACAAAACTAGTCAAATTAACTGAGGAAAAATATAGCTCTTAGACTAAATTTGGTGACCAGCTTTACTTTATCACCATACTGCGGTGCTGACGTATTTGCGTTTTAAATATTTTTTTTAACAGAAAACTCATCTTAATTCATTCCTATTCCGATTTGCGTGGGCACGCAGCCACTATCAAACAAAGACAATTTTTCCGTTTTTCAACCGGGTAAATAAGCACTCTCCGTTCTTATTATTGTGCAAGTTGTTCGTTCGTTTTTCGATAATTGAACGAAGAACCAGTAAATTGTTCCGTGGTTTAAATTAAGGGTACGTTCTATTAAATATAAATCTAGCTTACAAATCGGTTTCACTCTCATTTAATTCAGTTTCATCAGTGAGTTCACTTGCTGACAGCACGGCAAAGTAAGTAGTGTCCGGTACGTAATTTTAATGACGTAAATTCAACAGAACCTTTTCCGAACACTCGGGTAATAAATTTCCTTTGTAATTGCTTTTTCTTTGCAGTTCTTAAGATTTGCGGCCCACCCCAGATTTTCTTTTTTCTTTTTTTTTTTTGGCCTCGGCTGAATCATTTCATGACGAGATTCGATTTTTCTCAAGTTGCCATGATCTCTATTGTTCACATAAGAGACAAAATTATTTGTCGCTGGTTTCCAAGCAACAGCTGTTACCGTAAGAACATTAACTATCGATTTCAATTTCTGTTCTATTCGATTTAAAGGAGACAGACGGTAAATATATGTTGCTTCTAAAAATATCTGAAATTCGTAACTGTTCGTCAGTAGGATGCCCAAAATGTCTGCAATTCCAAAATTGGTTTCGGCTCCATTAAATCCTGTACCAATTGCACAACATTTTAAGAGGAGCCACCCACAGTGTGAGCACAGTTACTGACAAGACATATTAGTAAGGAAAACAACGCAGAATACGTAAATAAAGGCCATGTTACACAAGGCAATTTTTCTTGCAACTTGCGACGCAACAAACGTTGCGTTGCAAGTTGCAAGAAAAAAATCACGTGTAACACCCCATTTTGCAACTGCAATTGTTGCGTTGCGAGTTGCAAGAAAAGTAGAACGACCCTCTACTTTTCGCAACGTTGCGAGACAAGTTGCCTGCGTGTAACATCCCCTCAGCAACTTGCAACGCAATTTTGTCAGAATGGGCCAATCAGAGCTCATCTTTCGCTCGCGGGAGATTTCAAGATGGCGGCAGTCGTAAACAATGAAAAGAAGTTAAGTGATAACGAAAAAATTGAACTGCTAAAAGAATGCAAAGCATTACCCCTGCTATGGAATCAAAACGAAAAATCGCCAAAAAAAACTGACAAGACCAACGCAGCTAAAGACCTGGCTGAGAAACACGGTTTAACCAACGAAGGACTTAAGCGAGTTATACATTCCTTAAGGACATCGATGACTCGGGAAGTCAAGAAGAAACAAGAAAAAATTCGCGTTGCAAGTTGCGAAAAAAGTTGCAAACGTGTGACACCCCCTCTGCAACTTGAAAGGTATTTTTTGGCGTCATCGTTGCGTTGCAAGTTGCAAGAAAAATTGCCTCGTGTAACATGGCCTTAACGAACTAAGCACACACGTGAACTAAATAATCAAAGCACGCGTACAACTAGAGGAAAATTGCGCGCGCGCACCTGCATCATGTAGAATACAGATATTAAATAGGGGTGATAGGATGATATAAAGAATTTAAAATAACAAAGAATACGGCGTCTCTCAATCTTGGATTGCTAATCGTATCTCCCGTAGTGTAGTACCATACTTCTCAATGATAGCACCGTGGCGTTTGAAGAATTTAGTTAATGATTTACGAAGCGGCACGGATTTGAAGCCTTGGTGGAGGAGACGTGTTGAAAAGTCGGCGAAATCTATGTATAAAACCCAACTCAGTTTTCCAAGTACTCTGGTACGAAGTTTAAGAAATGTTTATTTGCTCCAACATATCGCCAAACCAGGCACCCCACGAGCCAGAGCTAAAAGTTTGAATTTCCTGTTGTCAAAGGAGTTTCATAGTAAAAGAGACATCCAAAACTATTATTTCCGTGAAGTTACGGAAGAAAAGCAAGAGGCAAATACGGAAAACACATCCCGATGTTCTTCTCCTTCTCCTTCTCCTTCTCCTTCTCCTTCTCCTTCTCCTTCTCCTTCTCCTTCTCCTTCTCCTTCTCCTTCTCCTTCTCCTTCTTCCTCCTCCTGCTCCTGGTTAATTTAAGTCCTTCTTATTCACGATTCTTTTTAAGTGCCGAAGTCAAGAATTGGTAAAATTCGCCCGAAATTTCAGCTCGAATGACATATTTTGGTCACTTCTTTTTCTCTAATATTTCGTTTGGAGTTGAAAAGACAAATACGTTTATACGCTCCCGTGGTTCCCTCGAAAACCATACCCGATTTAAGACCATTATGCTCAAAATCCATACCCGTTTTCCGACCGAAACGGCTCAAAAACCATACCGTTTGGGGTGGCACATACCCATATAGCTTACATATCTGAGTTAGTATCCCCCCGAGTCCACCATTTGAACACCGAGGCCTGAAAGTTATAGTCATGATCATTCGTCATTGTCATCGCCGAGTCATCGTCATCGCGCACGTTACTGTCTTTGTTCTTGTTCGATTCTTCTGATTCTTTTCGACTGACTATTCGATAGACTATCAACGTTTATAAAATAAGCAGATTAATTCTGAAACTCTGATTGGTCAATCAGTTAGGGCGGGGTTATTGTCTTGGTAAACTCAGAGTAGTTTCGAATTCTTCGAATGTCCTTCCAGCATCCCGCGTGGTTTATCAGCCTATAAACCATTGAAACGCATGGTCTATTGTTTAATTAGATTGTCGATGAAGGAGGACTTTTAAACTAACTGAGTTGCATCTTTGTCTCACGAAAGTTGTCTCTGACATTGCCGTAGAATCCCCGGCCCGGAAAGACAGATCGTCTATACTAAAAATTACATGGGAAATGTTTAATTATTTGCTTTGATGTCAAACAAATACTAGTCAATGAATATCGGAGTCATTATCGATGTTATTGTCACTTTCCGTTGTGTTCTACATCATGATCTACCAATTAGGGTGGATTTTTATCACGGAAACGTTCCAGTATTGATAAGGAAACTTACATCATAAGAAACCGAAGGTAGAACGCCCAGGTGAAAACGATTGCGCTACAAATATTTGTTCGTTCTCTTTGATAATAAATTAACACATACAAAATGAGGCCTAATATCAGAGGCATATTTCTTTCTGCCGGGCAAATGTTTTTCCGACTCTTTCAGTATCAAATAACCAAGGGGAATGAAGAGAATATGTGATATATTCAATCAGTAAAAGAGTTTTAGCCTGAGCCAAGACAAAAAGAAAACAAACAAAATAACTCCAATGCATGTAACATTTAGCATAAAACTGTCATAAAACTTAGCATAAAACTGTCAGTACACTGCTTCAAGAACCGACTACACCATCGGCAGTCCAATAAACTAGCACACACAGTCGGCTTTGCACGACTCGTTACAAGAGCTTTATTGCCGAAAATAACCAAGGATTTGACTTCTTAGCAAAATTATAATGAAGGGTGAATGATCATCGCGGTTACTTTGCAGCTTATACCGGCTGCAAAGCAAAACATACCACCAGACTCGTACACACAGGCCAGCCGGCAGACGGATCCTTTAAAAGGCTTTCTTCTAGCAGCTACCAACGCAACCGCAGTGATCTATCGTTCTTTTACAGTTCCAATATACGATATTTCGTCTATTTCATATATAGGGGGAAAATTTTGAATATAATTAAAATTCTTGCAATTATAGTAGAGGAGATGGTGAATTTTAAACCCGTTAAAAGAATGAAGTGGTGTATAGGTAAACCGACTTAATAAGGTACACTCCTTGGGAATTTATCAGTGGAGTCAGTTTGGTGTATGAATAAACGGATTTTAACAAACGAAAGTTCGTCGGTGGCTTTTTGGATTTTCGAAACAAACGAGTTGGTAATCATGCAGCGTTTGATGCCACGAGAAACTGGTTAACCTGATGTAAGCGACATATTAAAAGCTGCAGAGGGCTTTCAAGTGTCGTTTTGGCTCATTCGGTTCCGCTATGCAAAGTAGCTGGGGCTAATATATGTAACACAACCACCCACTTGAAGCTCAAGAACTCCACATTAAGAGTGGATATTTAATACTAATTTATTCACTGAGATAATTTCGTGAATTGTGCAAGTAAAGTCATTTTTGACATAGTCCTTCCAATTCGGGCTTTTAACATGGAGATTATTTTCGTCTGTTTTAATAAAGCAAACGCAATAGTTAGCTTATAACTTAAGCATGTTTAAGACCCTTGTAAGCCTGCACTTATGCTTCTTCACTGCCGCAAACAGGAAAAATAACCGAGCTGTTGTTTTTCCGCTTTCCTTTGAGCCCTTTGTTCCAAAGTCAAAGGTGGCGTATTAAGAGCAATTTACCACTTGGGGACTATTGTTCACATTTATGGCATTCCCTTACTTAATCACCATCTTTTCCCGGGAGACAACTCGAAGCTATCTTTATTTTTTAACGCCGGTCAAATTGACGGTTTTCAGTGGGGACAAGTTTGCCACTTAATTGAAAACTTGCTTAGATTTTTTATCAGATTATAACGAGTCACAGCATAATATAAGGTTTTCCAAATCTTGCTGTGCTGACGAAAGTAGACTTTAATTTCTGACGCAAGAGAATATAATTTTATCTTTACCACGGCCTTTTCAGTTTGGGCCAAAGGGCCCGGAATTACACAGTTACAAACCGGTTTTTTTTCCTTCACGCGCCGCTCTTTATCAAAGTGAACAAAAAACAGAATCTCATCTGGATTAGCATATTTTTAGCCATTATTTTGATATGAATGAGGGATTTGATTTGAATACATTTGATTTGAATTTACTTTAGTTACAGTGACTGCATCAAAATTCCGCATTTTTGCAAATTACTTTTTAACAAGGTCCCAAAATCGGTGCCAAAAAACTTATCGTTATCGCTTGTCATTGCAGCCGCAGTTTTGGGCTGTGATGGAGAGGCGTGACGTTAAATACAGTAAACAAAACACGCATGCGGTTTTTCAATATCGAAGATTTTGAGAGGTGTTTGAACACTTAACAATATTCGAGAGAACGTGATCAGAGGAATGAAAGGAAACGAGATTCTCATCACACAAATTATGCTAATTTATTAATTTTCCCGTCGTTCCACGCATGTCTGTGAGGGGGTCGTTCGTTCGAATGTTTAAAAATGGTCGAGTGACATTTCGGCGATGAATTGTTACCTCTCCCTCCTTTTTCTTTCCCTTTTAACAGCCTGGGGAAGTCTTAATATAGGAGGTAAGTACTGGAAAAATTAATGCCCTCGTTGTTTGATTCCAGAGGCCGTCTTCTGAACTGGTACCAACATGAACGTTGCAGGTACATGAATGATTAGTACACGCATGGTCTCTCCGTGTGAAAGATCCTCTGAACTGCGAAATACGGTTCAAAATAGACACATTCGACAGCTTAAAACGTGGAGAGCTTATTGTGATTTTCTAAGGAATTATGGGTTTTGCGCAGTGTTGTTTTTTGAACGATTTTTTTTCGCGACATAATGCGTGGAAAATTGTCAAGTTCTATTTGACACGAACGCCGAGTAGCTTGTTTACATTCGAGAATTACATTATTTATCGTGAATCGTGAGCTTTTCCTGCTTGATTTTCATTCAGTTCCATTTAGATTGGATGCCCGAGGAAGATAACGATTTCTGTAATCTCAGTTTTACGAAGAGCACGTTTTTATTTTCTTGATTGACCTTCAAATTTTCCGTGTTTCATGTACACACATCATATCGCCGCCTTTATAAATATTCAGATTGCACGCCTTGAGAAACAAGCGGAAGGTCCAGTGGGAATTTTAAGATTCTTTGAGCAAAATCACGAATATTCCTTGAAGGTGGTCTGGGTACTGTGAACTATTAAAAGGGTGGTGATCGAGTGCGACTAATGCCCTCTCTCAAAGTGAAATTCAAACACGGCGACTCGTAACGAATTGCAGTTTCGCCACGGATCGGTTGTCGTGGTGCATTTAAAAGGAAATCATTCAGTTAAGGAGGTAGGTATAGGCGAGAATAAAACTTTTAAAAATTATGAGAGTTCTGTATAACGAAAACGGACTTAGTTTTCGCCCCGAGTTTCAGGTACTGATGGAGAATCCCTGTTGGAAATTTGGTCATGGTTATGTGCACAACCTTTTTCTCTGTTATCGACACCAACCTTGGCAAAGTTATTGAAATGTTTTTCATCTTTTTAGGTGTAGAACGGAAGGGGTCAGCTTTTGAGGATGTTGTAGTGACGGATGGGAATGAGCTGCAGAATGTTTTTGATCGAGCAAAAAACGACCCGACTAAAGCGACGAAGCCGAGCGAGTTTGAAGAAGGGGATTTGGAAAATGCACGTCGCGAGGACTTGAGCTATCATACAAAACATAAATCACGTAAATACGAGGATGAAACTTTGCGAACCGATAGCGGAGAAGTACAAGCCTCTGATGATGAAACAAGTATTGCCTCGGAAAAGGGATCAAGAAATAATAAGAGGCGGTTAACCTCGGGCATTGACAGAGAGAGCAATAAACTGCATGATGCCAGGACAACTCGAAATTATGAATTAAAGGAGCGATTAAATATTGATTCGGAAAGAAGTAAGGATCAGCGACACACGACACGGGACAGTGGAAATAAATTCAGTAAAAAGAAGTTAGCTGCATCTGCCGAGCACGGCGAAGGGTCTAAATTGGAAGCTTCGATCGGTGATAGATCACCCAGCCTGCCTGATTCGAATTCATCTTCTGCAACACCCCCGCCTTACATCCTGAAGGTCAAAAACACACCAGCCAGAGCTGAGTTGGACGACATTTATTTTTTATGTGAGTATTTCCCTTTAATTTTGTTTTTTAATTCGCTCTTAAAGGTATGGCCATCTTTGTGAACAAGTCGAACGCAAGCGGCACATTGGTTGGGATGTGGCATTTACTAGTAAAGTATCAAATATTCAAATTCGGGAAATATGGGGTTTCAGATTTTCAACTTTGATTTCTCATGCCAAAACGGGGCGTAGAATACATTATTAGGATAACTTAAGTTATATTTAGCTCTCGTTGTAAAATTTCAAGAAAAAAAATGAGCATAAATGCAGTCCAGCGTAACCTTGTGATATGGAAAATTTTCAGTTAATTTTGTTTCATGTAATTTATTCCATGACGTTTATCGCTAACGTGAAGCTTTTGTGCGAGCAAGATTTAGTTTATGTATTTTAATGAAAAACGTGGATTTGTGGGGTTTTATAAAGCAAGGAAAGAAAAAACAGTTCCTGGGCTTTCATAAGATCAGCAGTAATCGTCATTTCGCTTTCTCATTATAGCTTACGTAGATGCTTGTGTGTTCTTTTATCTTAATGTGTACTTTATTGCAAAGTCACTTCCGAACTTAGTCAGTGTATCTGTCACGGATATTGAAATTGTTCTGCTTATCGTTCTATTTGTAAGTTGTCCGAGGATGGAAGCTTAGAAGTTGTTGTTTTTTGCCTTTAGGTGTATCCACTGCCCTAAAGTTTGCATCACGATTTGGCATTTAGATTCGTAGAAACAACTTTATAATATGTCACTAACAATGTTGAAATTTGGAATGGCACGAGGAAGTAAATATTTGATTTGTCTAAGCTGCTAAATTTCACTAATCTCAGGAAATGGCTGACATAGAAATTAAAAGTCAGCAGATGGAAGTAGACAGTACCATAACAATATTTTTTGGATGGTTTTTTTACAGTGGTAATTTTATCACCTCAGAGAAGCTTTAAGAGAATGGGTTTCAATTTTTTGTTTTATTTGTTAAACAAAGTAATGGTATTCAGATTAAGATTTATAGTGCAGACTTGCATTTATTGTTTTTGGTCGCTAAATTTTGAAATACCAAATATTTAATATACTCTTTCAAATTTCTTCTTTGTAATTCCTCTTCCCCAGTAGCATTGTATTGTTTTCGCAGATGTTTTCACTACTCTTTTTATTGTTGGATTAAAACATAATTTTTCTAGGGATTAATATTTAAATCATTATTGTTTTGGCATGGTGGTATTATGTTGTTGAGACCAAGGACCTTACAGGGTGTATTAATTTTTATATCAAAGAATTGAAACTAGTAGCATAAGCTCTGAAGTCAAGATGAGAAGGACACCAAGATGTTATGAATTATTTCAAAAAATTCACTTCCTATTGTTGAAGTTAGATCAAACAAGTTTTGCATGGCATTATTTTTATTAACTCAGGAATTAATCAACTTCAACTTCACTAAGTTCTAATTCCTTTTTGATAACTACATTGACATTGTCTTCGTGCAGAACACAAGTTTTGTTTCAGAGCTGTGGTTTAACTGAACAGTTAATGTACAGTATTTGCCTTAAAGTTGACATTGCTATGCTAAATCCTCACTTTTGTCATATTCATATCTGGATGGACTATTCATAATCACTGGTCACTGTGACCCCTTAGTTTTTAGGGTAGATTTCTTTGTTGCACATGCATATAGCTAAGGCCTGGTTCAAACACCATGCTTTTCTCTGGCTGAACTAAATTCACAGGTTTAACTGTTCTAAATTAAGTTCACCTGTTAGGTTCCATACAGAACTTGATTAAGCTGTAGTTTGGGGGACGTATCAGTTACACATGCTCTTTGCCAAAGACAGCCGAGGTAATGGGGCATATGTTCTCACAACTGTGCATTGAGTTTGTACATGAAAAGTTTGACATTTATTGCAAAGGTGAACTTAAGCCATTCACATGACATGGCCACTCAAGCCTTGAAGAATGCATCAGCTGAGCTTAGTTATTGGGTTAAATGTCAATCCTTTCATGTGCAAAGTTTGTTGAATTTAGTTTGGCTCATGAAAAGTATAGTGTTTGACCAGGGCCTACTTCATTTACCTGTGCTAATTTTGTGGTAAATTGTGTTAAACAGTAGGTGGTTTGCAAAATCAAGTTGAACTAAATTATTTGCATTCTATGTGGGCAGAATCGTGTTATTTGGAAAAAAAACAACAAACAAACATGAAATCTGGTCTCAAGCAAGCAAAAAAACAGGATCATTTGCCAAAGAAACAAGAAAAAAAAAGAAAACTTGAATTGTGGAAATGTCCTTTTGCTTGTTCATTCTCTCATGTTTGCTTGATTGGTGAAGTCGCATTTTTGTGAGTAGGGATATGTTGCTATGGAAGATTTATCACCTTACTGTTTAATAGTAGTGTTTTTTCCTGAGAACATCCCTGGTTACATCCCAATTTATGAGAAGTTTTTCTGTCTTGATATGATTAAAAATGTTGGGACAGCATTCACTGAGGTTTCAATCTCTTCAAATTTCTCTCTATCAGTTATAGTAATTGGGTGTAGCGTCGCAGGGATTGCTGGCCTGGCATTAGCAGGATACTGCTGGTACAAGTAAGTAGAGTTCATTTTGTACTTGAATAATTCTAGTTTTATTTTTGACATACTGTCTTTGTCATATATCAATAACATACAGTGTAGTTACCTCTAAATCACTTTTTGTGGGTCTAAAGTTTGAATCTCTGGATGGAATCTATTTGTTACCAATTTACTTTGAGCTCATAAGTCCCACTTTTTTGTAGTGAGGCATCTTACACAGTATGAATTTGTTCTGTTTTGAGTCTGTGAATTAAAGTTTTGCTCAAGGGCATTCAAGTAAAAGCCACAAAGCAGTTTGTTTTGGTGCTAATAGGCTTTGGAAGGTGGAATACCTCTCAACTGTGTGAATGAAATGGTTAAGTTTGACAACTCAAATGAAAACTGTTGAATGACTTGAATAGCACTATTTTACTTTTAAAAGTGTTTCCCATTGACCTCAGCAAGATAGAATGGCAAGTTTAGAGTCTTCAAAAAAAATCTCAACCCTGTGTGATTGACTGACTGATTGATTGATCAGACAGGTACCTCAGTTGAATTTGCCAGTTTGTTTTTAATATCAGTCTGTTCTCTTGCTAGGCTACACACTACAGCAAAAGCTGTAAGTGAAGCAGAATATGCAGGTTACACAGCTGTCAAACAAGGCCCACAATTCGTTCAGGTAGAGCTCTTAGTCAGAACGTGTTTTAACTCTGAAAGACTTCCCCTCAGTGGCACAAATTGCAAGAGAAGATAATTTTTATAAGATAAGTTTCAAATGAAATGTCTGTTCACTGGTACAAGTTGGCAATATGCAGCCTTAAAACTCAGTTCACTTTAGGGTCGTATTCACAGTCATGACATTAATAGTAATCTTTAGGGGACTTGAGACCTAAGTGCGAATGAAAAATCATAATTGCAAGCAGCATGGTAAGGAGTGTCATAAGCATCATAATCATTGTCCCAAGGATCAGAAAGTTTCATTTTTCTTGAGATTACGATTACAATTACTGTGTTTATGTGTTGCATAGTTCACACTGGGTCTATATATGGTCATGATTGTCAGGGCTCGAAATTGCGACCAATACAGTCACATTTGCGACTAAATTTTTCCCTTTGCGACTAAAATATCTGGAGAAGTCGCAAATTTGCGTCTTGTTGTCACCTTCACTCTTTCGAAACAACAGGGTTAGCAGTTGGCTCTTTGCTGCTACTTTTGCTAAAATAAATAAATGACAAAATTATTTTGTTTCTTGCTGTAAATTTTCTCTGAAGAAAACGTAATTGTAGAGTAATTTAGCTGCGATGTTACGTGCACAGCTCTAGTCCTTCGATCATTCGCCATTTTCAGTGGTTTCTTTATACACACAAGTATTGCGGGCTCATTTTTTTTTTGCTAAGCCGCTGACAACACAATGCCGCGCGGCGATTTTGCGACTAAAATTTGCGAAATTGCGACTAAATTTTCGTATCTTATCGCAAAAATGCGACTGGATTTTTTCGATAATTTTGAGCCCTGATTGTGATTATGAAGGTTACGTCACTAGTGTGAACTATGCTTTAAACTTAAAAAAAGCACCTCAGCAGAAGTAATGGTATTTGCAGTTGCATTAAATCCCTTTTTCTTCTTGTTGATGGTGTTACAGGGGGATCACAAACTTGATTACAGTGCTGAGATGTACCATTACCAGCAGACAAAAAGTCAAATTTCAGCCATGGAGAAGTATGTGTTTTTTTAACCTTGTCTTCTTTTAACCTTGTCTTTTTGTGATTTGTTGTTGTTGTTTTTTATGTGGTTCATGTGCTATGGATGGGATTATTTAACGGTGATGAGGTGCGCTCTCTGTTTTAAAAGGTCAAAGGCACACGACGGAAAATTACATGCTCTTTGAAAAAATAACTTTTTGTTAACAGAGCAAGTGGAACAAAGGGTGGTATGAAAGGGGAAACACTCGATGATGAAGACAACAGCGATGAAGGGGACGAGGAAGACTTCACTGTCTACGAGTGTCATGGACTGGCTCCTGTAAGTTTGCAGCAAAAGTGTCTTTTTGTGATTTGGTTTGGTTCTTCAGTTATCATATCACTGATTGGAGTGGTTTATCAGTCGTAGCTATGGCTTGAATGAATGAATGAAAACAAATAAAATAAAAAAACAAGGTATTTAATGCAATATTTTGATTTTTTTTTCTTTTTTCTATGCAGACGGGTGATATGACAGTTGTCAACCCCTTGTTCAGTGACCAAGAGGTAGTCGGTAGTGATCAAGATGCTAGTGGAGACAGGAGTGGTGGAAGCGGTCAAGGTTCGCCGGCGCCACAACGCCACTCACCCTCAGAGTCAAAGTAATTGTTATTTGATATATAATTTAAGTTGTTTTATTTTTGATCATTCAAGGGACATTCAAGGTATTTATGTTAGCATTGTTTTGGTTGTTAAATTTACAAGATTGCACCTACCCAGTCAGAAATGCTCTTAAATGCATACCCGGAAGAACAGTTGACAGTGGGATGAAAACAACACAAGAAAATAGGCTCGTTTAAGTTTGGTATGAATTCTTCAAAGAAGGATTTTGCTCTTTCATGTGTAGTTTTTAGGCCCTGGTGATAATTTCTTGAAAGCCTCAAGAAGCTTTCAGGCCCAAAAAGTTACTGTGATCTTCTCACATAAAAACATCAGCTGTTCTTCAAAGATGTGGTAACAATATTAAAGTTATTGTAAGGTTTCATGCCTAAAAACGTCTTTGTTTTCAAGATAAAGAGAGGATGGCACCTGAAATGGTCTTTAAAACGTTTGGGCATTTTCGAGAAATGCACACCTGTTTTGTTGTGCTATTTGATTCAAGATCATTTATTGCATTTTTGTGTTTTAAGTGTTGAAAACATTACTATTAGTGTGTTCACAGAAATCACTGATTGGTCTGGTGCACTTGTAAGGGCTTATGTGATATTGAACGGTTAGGGTGACCAGGGATGGTTGCAATTTAAAATGTAGTTGAAATGAAGAATATCACGGAGGGACGTTTTATACAAAAAGAAAATTATTGAAATTTGAAATTATAATTTTTATATCTGGGTCTTTGGTACAAAGTTTCTGTTGATTCACACAATACAGTGGATTATTCTAACTTGTAAATAAATCATAATCATATAGACTTGGTTTTAAGTAGTACTCAAAGTCGACAATAAGTGATAGTGGTTTTAATTCCAGAGAAATACTGTCAGTAATAATTATGATAAATTATTCGAGTGTGGTGTTAGTGTATTTGTGCATTATTTTGTTTAAGTGTTTTAGGAACGCAGAGAGGCACATTCGATTACAGTGAATGTTAATTTGGTGTCAGCGACCGGAATTCGGCTAAAATTTTACAAAGGGATGGATGTTACACAGCTAAGCATCATGTATATGTTGTTGACAAGTGTCTTGAATATTCCATCCATTAACTATGAAATTTTGTTCAGTGATTTTACAAACAACAAAAAATATCCAGAACTGGAAGAGTGAGGATTGTATGGCTTCTTGAGACAAAAATACACGCAAGATTCTTAGCGAGAATTTGATTTTCGCACTGTTGATATGTTAATGTTTAGGGCTCCAGGGCTCCCATTCGGCTAAACTTCAGAATACATGCGTCTTCAAATACTGCTCCCGCAGTCCCGCAGTTCGACTACGGGAG
>BLFK01000383.1:113396-128396 GCA_014634185.1 Astreopora myriophthalma | reverse complement strand
CTCTTAATATTTGATTCAAATTCATGTGTACCCCCGTCTTAACACAACGACTCCCAAGTATACGCTCCCACAGCGTCTTGTTTCTTTCTGGTTTCCAGCGTCGGTTCTTTGCAAGGTATATCTCATGGCGGAAAAGCGAGTCGCTTGAGAAATCGGTAGTTTATGTGTCTTCTCTCAGGTGTCACACATACGGGACGCATTGGAGCATTAGAGCGTTTGCGCATGCGCAGATCAAATCCTTAAAACGGGGGGTAGGGGAATACAATAAGCCTGAGCGTTGTACCATGAAGATAACCTCCGAGATTTCGGCCCGAAGATCGCTTATACAAGCTCGACAGTTCTTCTCTGCTCTCTGATACTCGTCAACGACAGTTTATCTGCCCCCGATAAAGCTAGACTGTTCACAGCCCTCTATTTTTCTGAAAATCTGTCAAGACAGTACTCCTGTTTGAAACTGCCGACATCTTGGTTTGAGATGGGGAGACGAGAGTGACAAATCTACCCAGGGGGTGGAGATTGCGCTCGCCCTTACAACTAAGATGGCGGCAGTTCCTCAAGGCATACGATCTCAACGGACGCACGGGAAAATAGAAGACCGCGAAAGGTCCTGAGAAAAGTTTACTGATATCTTTTATTTATGGAAACGGATAAATAACACTCAGACTTGGACTTATTAAAAATTCAGAATTGTCGTGGATGGATAACTATATTATATTTTACTGTTTCAGCAGGACCAAGATTGCAGTGAAACCCGAGTATTAAGTTTCTTGGGACCTAAATTTCTCACATGCCACATTGGCAATAACATTGTAGCTTGTCTTTTCCCCCCCAAATTCATTAGATTTCGCCTTATTGATATACAGCAAGTCATGTATCAGCAACATGTTACTTTACACAACATTTTCTTCGCAATTAGCATTCAAAGGAATGTTTTTCCAATAGTAGTTATTCATTGACAGGAGGAGTCCATACCCCAGAGCTTCGGCTACCGGCGAGAAACCCTTAAATGGTCTTCAGCGTAATTCAGGATTTTGTTGACGAGAAAACAGTGGAGGGGGAGGGGGGGGGCTTGCACAGAGACCCCCATGAGGATTAGTAGTGTAAACGTCCTAAAATAGAACGATCTTAGTGAGAACAACCAACGACATAGGCTAGGAAGTATGGGACTTGCAAGCCCCGAGTAATGGACTTCTGTCATTGAAATATTTAGCCTGGTTAACACTAATGACATAACGGAAAGGTCACGCAATGAGAAAAAGCACTTTGCGTTGATGTTTAATGTCTCCAGTGTGAGCAACACACCATAACGACATACTGTGAACATAATGACATAAGGAAAAAACTGATCATTTCTTTATGCCGTTGTGTCAATGACGTTATGTCGTCAATGTGAACCAGGCTTAACACTGTAACAAAGTTTTGGGTCTAAGCTAACTTACTTCTAATTACCTCCCTTCCAGCAAATATATCTTGAAATAGCTTATGCGTAATAATTTGTTAAAATACTTAACTGCGCAGTTTCCGATATTAAAATTCTATACAGTGGATTTCTGGGCACGAGAATGACAATGATTCACTGAAAATCCTCTTCCCAGTTTGTTCACTGAATAAACAAATCGTGTCCACGTGCAGAAGTAACCATTTTCAACTCAAAACGTTATTGGGTAAGACTGAAGAACATCAGAAATTGATTGAAATAAAATCAACCACCTCCCAGGAAGTGAAAAGTACATGTGGCTTGGTGAAGAGCTCAGGGGCTATATTTTCTGCCCTGAGAGCAGAGGACCGCGTACCATCCATCTTGCCAAGAAAATCGTAGGCCTTCTGCTCGCAGGCCATTTTCTTCCCCTCAACTCAATGCTCTCTTCATAGTTTTATGTGTTTCATTCGAGACGAACTGAAGACCTTCTGTGCGTCTTCAGAAGACAGGATCTCATTATTGTCTTAACGGATAATAGGTCGTCCAAATCTTTCGAAACAGACGAATTATCCGTCAATATAAATGAAAACCGTCCCGCTTTCACGAATAATTCGTGCACGCTCAAATAATGCGCATGCTCCAACAGAGATTCGGCTGACATGCATCGTCAGTGTTAGCGTGGAAGTGTTCGAGCGAAAATTGGCACAAGTGGGAGACGTCCGCAATCAAAGAAACTTGCAAAAGAACCTAACCCAACGGAAAA
This sequence comes from Astreopora myriophthalma, assembly GCA_014634185.1. NCBI lineage: Eukaryota > Metazoa > Cnidaria > Anthozoa > Scleractinia > Acroporidae > Astreopora > Astreopora myriophthalma. Next base: position 126,213 of record BLFK01000383.1, on the reverse strand, counting down.
GCTTGCTGCGAAGGCAGCTTTCAAATTAATCCCAACTGACGCGAGCCAGGAACCCACAACTTGGAGCGCACAACTCATATATATATTTTCAAGGAGTTATCATTTTCTCAGTCCACGTGTATATATTTAGAACGTTTTCTCCTCTAGTTGTTTTCACCTCAGCCAGACAAAGCTCGATGTCTTCACTTACGTGACATGACGCATAAATTTGCAATTAACTTTACGCATAAAATATGACCCCCCCCCCCCCCCCCCCCACCCGACTGAGAAAACGGTCACTCAAGATAGAGGGACCAGTTGTTCGGTCCTATTTCTAGGCTCCTTTGAGAGCTCAGACCACTGATGCTCCATAGTAGTGCTAAATTAGAGTTACAAACAAACTGTTTGGATGCAGAACAGCAATAAAGATATAACACATTTGCGTGCAACAACTTAAAGATTTCAGTGTCGTTTTTTTCTGTGGGTTAAGTTAGGAGAGGGCAGTCAGATACCAACTGCAAAATCTACAACTTAAATACACGGCTCTTTCAAATATCTGAATCTTGCTAGGACCCCTCGCCTTCTGGCGTAATTCTTGGACAAACCTTGGGTAGTTTTTCATATCGTCCTTGAAGCACTTTTTTGTGCGCTCGCAATTTTTCTAGATCGATGGTGAACAGCCTGATTTTTTCCTTTATCACAATGCTCTTTCCTTCCACGGTCTTCACATCGCTTTCGAGGTCAGGCAACTTTTCTGTCTCCTTATTTAAGCGGTTTTCAAGTCGTTCCAGCCTGGTGCGATTCGCCGTTCCCAAGCCGTCAATCTCCTTCAATAACGCCAATAGTTTTTCGCGAACTTCTTCGATTTTCTCACGCGCTCTTTTCGCCGCGGCGCCAGCAGTCTTGGTTCTTTTTAGGGCACTTGCGATGTTATCTCTTTCATTCTCTGCATCCTCTTTGTACTCTCTCAGCTTATCGCTCGCTTCTGACACAGGTTCAGTCACATTATCTTCAGGGATATCAAGTTCTTCGGCCTCCTGCTTGATCCTTTCCGCTTTCTGTTTCAAAATTAAATAAAGATTTCCGTTATTACCCAACGTCAAACTATGATTACTCCATATGTATTGCTGACACTACGCCCCTTCACTCCGACCGTCATATCCTCAAAAAGCCCTCACGGCGCCTTCTAACTGAGCGCGTCCCACATGGGGCATACGATTAACGCCCTTCCAGTGCCTTTTGAAGAAGATTGGCTAAAGCCCATCACCTGAAGGGCGCCTTCATGCGTACTGTACCCTTGAGTCAACTCTGTCCCGTATCTTTTTTATTTTTAGAACTGTGATCGCTTCGGGAGCTCTTGAATTCCATCATTATTGAAATAACTTCATCTGGCTGGATGTGACGTAAACAGTAACCTCATCACGGAGTATAAGCCGCCATCTTGACGAGTACGCAAGAAGTTTTCTGGTAGCGTTTTCAATTATTCCATACAATTGTCCGTAATTCCTTCCGACAGTTTTCAGCAGACAAAAAATTCCTTGTTTCAGACAAGTAAATGGAAAAACTGAAAACGCTACAGGGCGACGGTTAGTCCCTAAAATATGGTCAGCATAACCCTTTTCCCTGTAACTCAAGTTTTAATAAATTTCAATCCCCATACAAACACTGTCAATTCATGAAACTTTGCCTCCCAGTCAAGATGGCGGCTCAAACGGTGATAAGGTCTGTGGACGCCCATAACTCTCTTGGGTATTTTAAAAATCAAAAGGTACGGGACAGGGTGAACTCAGAGGATTAACCGCAAGGAAGATGCAGTGTCCGGCCAATGGGATCCTGAGATTGGTGACTTCAAGTATTTGTATAACACACAAAAATATGTTGACAACATCTTTTTCAAAATTTTGTACAAAAATTCTTCCAGTATTAAACGTTTTAAAATTTCCAGCGAGCCAGGCCTCCCTCAACCCTTTTAATGACCTAAAACTATGGTGACAGAGATTTTACGATATCTATTTTCACGCTTATTCATCGTAACATTGCCGGCTCGGCTCCTCACCTTTTTTGCTCTATCTGCTGTATCACCTGCCTGCTCGGCTGTAGACTTGGCTTCTTCAGCTAGTTTACGTGCATCTCCCAAATTCGCAGTAGCTTCATCTGACTTGTTGTTTGCCGAGTTGATAATCCGCTCTATTTCTGGTATATCGTTTTCTGCTCGCTCAGCTTCGGCTCTGGACTTGTCGATAATCTCGTTGAATCTCTGGAGGGCAGGTTTTAAATTAACTTAAACAAGACTTAAACAATTTGGAACTTCAACAAAGCCACGACATTCTGGCATAGAGTGATGACAGCATGTGATGTTGTGAGTGACGGCTAATTATGCTAATTATTTAAGTCTGACAGGATTGAATTGTACATGAGCATTCCATTCAAACTTCCAAGCTTTGCACCTTCTAACCTCAGATCAAAAGTAAGGCGCGAAATGAGAATCCTTACAATAGTATCAACGGTGTACGGCTTCCCTAAGCATGAGTGGATGAAAGACTGCCTAATTGCCTCTAACATTCTTCCGTAGGCTCTCACCTTAAGTCTCTCCAACATCTCCTTGGCTTTTCTGAGTGTCTCTTCTCCTCGAGAGATAGCGTCATGGGCAGTGCTATTGGCATCGGTGATATTGGTCAACAGGCTCTCAAGTCTTTTTAACAAGCCGGGCCACTCAGCCATTTTCTTCCTGACATCTGCTTCCTTTATGTCAAAACTCCCCACCAAAGGCTCAAGGACCTCAATGATTTCTTGGGCTCTCTCAAATGCGTTATCAACCTCTTCTTTGGAGGAGTTTAATTTTGCTAACAGAGAAAGTTGAGCAGTTATCAGTCTAAGCTTACTATCACAACATCAGTTTCTTTACATCCTGTGTCAAATTAAAACTAACGCGATGAGACGTTATTCTTCAAGACCAGACCGTCTCCCACTAAGCTATTAACTTACAGCTTCACTTAGACTACCAAAAATTGTCCTGTTTTCTCTTAAATCCGAACAAAACTCTTATCACCAAAAGCGTGAATCAGGGCGTGGAAACTGGGGAAAAGAGTGCTCGTGTCGGTTGTACTTCACAACACACGAAGAGCAAACTGCTTGTTTCACCCCCAGTCACATATTAGGCTCGTGTCCCAGTTCCACTTTCCTCTCTTGGTCTCTGCAGACTTTCTTTTTGAATGCTACTTTGGTTGCGAACGATGGACATCCATTCAGTGTCCCCAATTAGCAAGGCCAGCTAGAAGCTTTGAGACTTTAACCCTTTAACTCCCAACAGTGACCTTATAGATTTCACTCTTCACTGGGGTACCCCTTGGGCAGGAAAGGGCTACTAAAGTTAGAGTAGTTGCTGTTCCCTCACACTAGCCTTCTACATGTAGTTTACATTACCTTTCATTACTAACAACCCAACATCAGGGAGTGGGGTAGTGCCATTGTCGTACAACTCATTTGCTTCATCTAGAGCACTATCCGAGTCATCAAGCGACTCTTCAACAGCAACTGTTGCCTGTCCATACAGTTCTATAGTTTTGCTTAGTTTCTTTAGCAATTCCTCTATCCCGTCCGTTGTAGCGTTCTGTTCCTTTATTGCCTTCTCAGTGGCACTGAAGGCTTGTTTGGACTTGCTGAGTGTTTCACTAGTCCTCTCTGCAATGACGTTTGCTTCCATTTCATGTCTATCTGCAAGACTGCTAGTCTACAAAAAGAAACAACCTTGCAATGAACAGGCGAAATGACGATGTATGCATGTATTGTGATCCAAGTTAATCAGAAAACATCCTAGAAACCATGCTAAGCTTATATCTTTTTTGAGTCTCCTGTAGCCCAGTGGTATAGAGTAACTAGAAATCGAAAGCTCATAGGTTCTGCTCCTGTTTAGAGCACTTGGGTTATTTTTCCGAATATGAGTGACCACTGAACAACAGCTCTGAGTTAATTGGTAAGACCGCTTTTAAAGGAGTAAATGGAGCAAGACAGTTTACAATACTATCGCGATGACAGCACGTGCCGTCTGCGACCAGGTCAGACCATGACACCAGGAAATACAAGGCTTTCTCCTATGGAGCCATGAGACGCAAGGACGAGAAGGAAAACGGCGGCCTGATGTCACCCTTCCATGACGCGATCATCTGAGACCCCAGAAGGAGCCCTTGAGGAGCGTCCACATGTCAATTATGGTCCGGGCAACCAGCACGGGAGTACACCAGGTTATTTTTAGTTTTGGAAATTACTGCGAAAAGTGGTTGCCATGGTTGCGAGCACTCTCCTCTTGGTTAAAAATACACGGTTTAAATAATGAGTTGTCAATCGCTGTCATGCTAGGCCATTTTTGATTGGATGACCGTGTCTGCCTATGCTTTTTAGCGCGCGAAACGCGGTTCCAAAAATAGCTCATCTACTCCTGTGTTGGCGTACGCTCCTACTTATGGCCTCCCGACCCTAGTTGATGGTCCGGCTGGGACTCGAACTCGTAAAATCTTCCCCAAAGAATGAATAGCTAAGGTGTAAAAAAATTCACACTACCTGATTCAAGATCTCCGCCATCCTGATCGCTTGCTTGCTAGAGGTGTTCGCTGCGTGTATGGACTCATTCAATGCTGCTACTCCTTGCATCATTAACAGCCTCTCTGCCTCGTCAAGCATTGATCGTGATCGATTGATCGATGCCTCGGCTTCGGAGATGTTCTCAATCATACTAGCCACATCCGCCTCTGTCAAATTGGTTTTGTTCGATGCCTGAGATAAGATTTCAGTAATATTACCCACACGTTCATCTAGACGTTTCAGCTGTATTTGAAGCCGGCGGTCTGTGGAATTGGACTTTTCTGCTTTATTCAGAAGTTTGTCGACTCCTTTAGTCAGCTCCCTTAAGTGGCTCTCAAAATCCAGATCCACAACTTGCCCTATAGTGGTGCTTCCATTGAAATGCGCAATGATCTTCACAAGCTCACGGAGGTTTTGTCGAAGGCGGTTGACCAGGGCTTGGATTTGGTCATAACATGGTGGACAACCTATCAAACGGAGGAAAAAGATCAGAATTGTCCATGTACTTTCTTAATTCTAAGGGTATGCCCGGTCTCCTGTCGTTCAATTTCACTCTATCCAGTCTTCCTTCATCCAAAAGTATAAAGGTTTACACCGGCTATATCCTGCTGCAGTAGCTCTGTGATACACTAGCATCCCCTCTTGTTAGGGTAGGCGGGGGTGGGGTAAGGGGAGGGGGTGCACAAAATGATGTTTACATTTAAGACCAGCTGAACAAATTCCTGCGACTTATCAGGGATGGAGAAGGTGTAATGCGCCCGTGAGAAAGAAGGTATGTTAGTTGCTTGGCAACGGGCGAAAGGGCAACTGGAAAGAAAATAAGAGTCCCACGCAGGAATCGAATCCACGACCTCCGCAACACCGATCGGATGCTCTAACCACTGAGTTACAAGAACTCCTGGTGAGCTGGGTCGTTTATCTAGGTTCTTATACAAAGTGTCTCAATTAACAAATGGTAAACGCCATAGCGTGCACTATTGAGTTATGGATGCACTCGGTAGGTTGCTAAGCACGAAAGAAGCGTAAGAGTCACACGAGGCGATAGCCGAGTGCGACTCTAGCTTCTTGAGTGCTTAGCAAACCTCCCAAGTGCATCCATAACTCAATAGTGCACGCTATGGCGTTTACCATTTGTTTTATAACATCATATTGAGACATTGGAACTACAGAAGTCCTTTTATTGAGCTACATCACAAAAAAATGTTCGTGTAGTCTTACATGACAAGAGAAAACAAGCGCGCGAAAATTAGCACACACGTCATCAGCGTACACCCATGGGCAAATAGTGGACGCTGAATTAACCAATCAGAGCGCGCGCTTTGCTTTAGTTATGTTATAAATGGTCTATGGGCTCGACAATGTAATGTAATTCAAAGTCATGATGCGACTTATCAATACTGTTAACCTTCTACGCCTTTATATTTCTGTACGAAATGTCAGTCACTGACAAAGCTTACCGATACAACCAACAGTCAAGTTGTGCTTGTTTTCTGTACATGAATCACACTTGATTCCAAGGACTCCTGGCTTGCAGTTACAAACTCCAAACTCATCACAGCTCACATTAAGAGAACCTTGTGGATTACAGTAGCATGCTGAACAAAAAGAGACAAGTAAAATAAGGCCGGATATGTATAATAACCGCATCTTGTTCAACAATAATTTGTGTTTCATACAGTACCATAACATTGGTAATACGTGATACAGTGAATGAATGAAATGATTATGAAGTGCGGGCTAGAAATCAACTGACGAAATGATACTCACACTTGCTGGACAATTTAAGCAATTGTCTCACATGCACTTGAAAAATTCAAGTGACTCCAGCGGGATTCGAACCCACGACCTCTGCAGAGGTAAAATTGTCCAGCAAGTGTGAGGATCATTTCGTCAGTTGACGTGATACAGTGTTGACCAATCCATCCAAAAAGAACAGGGTTCGTACACTACTGGACCATCAAAATTCCAGGACTTTTCCAGGACTTTCCAGGACCATATTTACAAAAATCCAGGACCAGGAACAGCCTGGAAAACGTTTGGGATTAACGACAGGTACGATTTTGCAATATTTTTCACGTTCATTTGTTGCCGCAAAAAAACTTGAAAAATGTGAACGAAGAAACTGAAAAGAGAATCATTCACTGTCCCAGGAAAAGTCTAATTTTCCATGACTTTCAAGGACCTACACATATTTTCCAGGTTTTTCCAGGCCTGGATTTTGAAATTTTAAATTTCCATGCCTTTCCAGATTTTCCAGGACCCGTAAATATGTGATACAGTGTTGTAGGTTCAATCCTTCCAATAAGAAAGTCACTTGAAAGTGTTGAAACTGGTTTCAGCCACCTTAAACAAACAACCACTTTATTTTCTAAATCCCAGTCGATACACTCTAGTCCCTGTCACCTGATAACTTGAACTGCCAATAATGTGGGCCCTTTCCTGTCTTCTCCTGAAAGCGAGAAATTTATATAGGGAATCCATACATTTGAGAACACATTGACAATGCTACTTACGTAAACATCCTTCATCGGAGAAGCTGTAATGATCAGACTCACACTGGTCGCAGACTCTACCAGTCACACCAGGCTTGCATGGACACTGGCCTGTTACGATGTCACAGCTATCATTTAACGAGCCAACTGGATCACAGAGGCACTCTTCACAGCCAAACCCAGAGCCCACATTCCAGTAGGTGTCTAGGCAACTGTCACACTTGTCTCCAATGACATTTCTCAGGCATGTACACTTCCCTTCACCATCACAAGGAAGAGGATCCACTGGATTATGTCCAGCGGGGGTCACCGTACCTTGATTATAGCAGTCACAAGCTGCAAGACACAAAGGCAATGATAGATGACAGAACCCTCAGGTTCTTATACTGACCCAGGCTGTTTTGAAGTTTTATCAAATTTTCTTCGGGTGCATTCATTCCAGACTATTCCGGTTTATTCCTAACCCAGTTTAGGATTAAAGTGCCTATACCCTTTTTTTTTTTACTTTCTGGAGATAATCTACAGGTTACGTAAAGACATTCCAACAAATATTTTTGCGATTTGTTCAAAACCCGACTATTTTACAATTTTTGAAAGTTCTATATTTTTGCGGTACACCTTCGCCGCTGGTTAAGAAGGCCGACAGACTCACAACCGGAGGGATGTGACGTAGGTTAAGGAACGCGCCTTCCCGGCTTTGTTTACAAGACAGAGAGAGAGAGAAAATACGAGTGTTTCGAGGTTGTTGTCACAATTTCGAGCTGTCCGTGATGTCATCTATTAAGAGAGTTTATCTGAAGGAAAAAGAGAAATTTTTATAAGCGACGACGAAGTAAAAAACCATGTGTTCCTTAACCTAAGTCACAGCACTATTTGGACCGAGAAGAATCGAGAGAAGACTAAGCCGAATGGTGAGCCAAAATGGCGGCAAATTTCAATGTTTTCTATTTTGGGCAAATCGCTTTTGTTTTTCCGCCAAACGTCTTTGAGAGATGTGCAGATAAAGAAAAAAAAAGTTTGAACAAGCCTTACATTTTGGCAGACGCACTCAATTTTCTGCCAAAACGTAAACACGCCCGTATTCTGTGTATTCCGAGAAAACTGTATTTTGTTTATTCCTTTCATTCTGCTATTGGAAGCAGAATAAACAGAATGCTATTATTCCCTTCATTCTGAAAATGGAATAAGTCCCTTACTATACTGAACATTCCCTATATTCCTATTGTGGAGTAGTCCCAAAGGAATGCACCCAGGTTACCAGAAAAATTAAATACAGAAATAACAGTGTTCTTTCATTAAGTGTTGAGTCCAACACCCATGACTAGCATCAGCTACCTGCAGGGCAGTGGCAGTTTATTGCAGGGGTTTCATTAAAGGCCACAAGCTTGATCCAATCAACAGGGGATTCAACAGTCTTCCCTATCACCAATAATCTATAGTTAATTAAGAAGGGTTCTCTGCTGTTGTTGTTGTCAAAGTATGAGACTATTCACTGTTTGAGTAGCCATTGTTATGATCGCATTGTTGTAATTTAGAAAAAAAAAATACACTTTTGGCAGCTATCGCGTTATTAACTGACTATAAAATTATATGTGCTATTAGTACAATTTTCAGTGGTGAATACAAGAATTCGGTGTTATATTCAACGTGCTACCCCGGGGAATATAACATTTTGGAGGCACGGCTGCTAAGCTAAGCTAAGTTTTGCACTTTCTTATATTCACCGCTGAAAATTATACTAAAACAATTATTCACCTCAGGCTCAGTGAATATTGGGGAATATTTACCTTGACTACGTCTCGGTAAATATTCACCAATATTCACAATCACTTCGCCTTCGGCAAATAATTGTTAAATAGGTACTTCCATACCTTTACACTGTGGCTTTGGATATTGAGTAGCATTCCCATAATATCCCACTGCACACAGTTCACATCTCTCCAATGGTCCATTCTTCGTGTTGTAGATACACTTGATGCAGTCACCAGTGAGGGAATCACAGTTTCCAATAGCATTTATGTCTATGTTGCCACTGCAGTTACACTTCTGACAAGCCGTTGGAAACCCTAGTTGACCCAGTGGGTCACCATAGTAACCATCGTCACATTGTTCACACAGATTGCCGACATGTCCCTCAGGGCAGTCTGTGCAAACAATGTTCTTTCCAATCAGAATACAGCGGGAGCCAAATTTACATGGGCAGGGCTTGCAGTCATCTTCTTTTCCCTCGGTTGGGTTTCCATAGAATCCCTCTTTGCATTGGTCACAGGTGTCACCGATTGTGTTGTGCTGACAGACGCATTTGCCTGTCACAGGGTCACATGTATCAGAGTGACCATAACACTGGCAAGGAACACACCTGAAAAAAAAAANNAAAAAAAAAAAAACAAGCACAGCAAGTATAGCCTCTCAGAGTACACTAAAATTACATAACTATAACTATAAAGCTATAACTGCTTTATCCTCTGGGAACAATCAGTGCTCAAAATAACTTGTGTTATTTTTTTGTTAACTTTTGTTATTATTGTTGAAGGTGTTATTAAGTGTATTTAATTTGATTGGTTGAGTGAAGTATTGTATTGCTGCTTCATTTCAAATAACTACATGTACAAGTGCCAATTACAAACAAACAAACAAACAAACGTATGGCATTACTGGTACATAAATTTCTCAAATAGTGCTATAAAAAATAAAAGCATTATTCATACATGATATTTGGCATAAATACCGAATTCACTTGCCTGCATGATGGCTCATTTAATTTTGTACATCAACATTGCAATTTAAAATGATATCTGGTGATTCGGGCCTACTCAGAAATATCACGTCTACCAAATACCAATACAAATCATGCTATTAACTATCCAAAAATAGGAGGAACTGTCAATAGCATCATTCATTAACGCATCAACTCACTGGCCATATTTATCATCAACCCCGTTCTGCCTGGTAAATCCGTCATTGCACCGCTCACAATGGTTACCAGTATAAGGTTCCGGACAGGTGCACTCGTCAATCCAAGGAACTTGAAAAGGTGAAGATGGATCAGATATTGCAAATTCAAGAAAAACATTGTCCAGCAATCCAGTCCCCTGAGGTGCAAAGTTCATTCGTATTTTAATGGACTCCAGGTTAGTCAGGAGTTTCTGAAAGTCAAACCCCCGAAGCATTGGTTGCCATCCTAATGCGGGATCCTCATGGAGCCGAAAGACATAGTTTTGGAAAGTGGTTGTCGGAACAGGGTTGTTCTGTGCATCAAGCCTTGTGGAGACCTTGAGACCATCACTGCTTTCAAGGATGACATCACCTGGTTTCACTTGCACTCCCTCTGTAGCAGCAACACGAAACGAGAAGCCAAGGAGTTGGCCGTAGCTACTCCGACGGTTCCCAAGGAAAACAGGTGGCGCTGACATGTAAAGGACTTCATTTCCAACCGCTGTTACACTAACATGTGAATCTCTGGTGTGATGAATTGCATACTCTTCAGTCACATCTGTGCCTGTTGAATGTGAAACCAAAAAAACAGTTCATTCACTTGCTTCTGGCAACACAACTATTTTCAAGCCTTCATGAGACAAATGGCATTAAGCTTTGAAAAGGTCAAACAAGGGCCGCAGATACCTTGTGGGCATCGTTGTGGACATCTTTGTTAATTTACTGTTACCAATTCAGAAATACAGCAACCAAACAGCAGTTTCTCAAAGTCTCCACAATAATTAAACAAGATAACTTACACACAGTGTTACTGCTCACCACTGATTTATTAACCCTTAAACTCCCAATAGTGCCACTTACAGATTTTTACTCTGGCTAATGGCAGAGGATTTTACTCGTCACTGGGGGACCTCTTGGGGAGGATAGGGTTAAATAAGTCTATACAGATGCAATAATATTTAGAGGTGATAAACAGGCTTAAAAGTATAATTCAACAACAATATGTAATATCAAGAATGTTACTGAACAGATTTTCAGGATTTTATATGCAGAACCTTTGCAGAAGAAAAGACAGTCATGACAACATGTGGACACCTTTAATCAAAATACCAACAGAATCAACAGAACCAACAGACAAGCTTCATTCGAATTTAACTAATAACAGGGATGCAGGGGCGTAGCGTCCATATACGAATTATACTGGCATGTGTTTGTTTTTCCAGTACCTTTTAATTAATGCATAAACGACGTTTTTATCACTGTTTTACCCCATTTTTTGTTGTAGGTTACCGAAAACTCTAGAGATGGGTAAAATAAACAACTAACCATTGCATTTTCCATTGCATTTATTTATAAAAACGTTCCCCGGAAATACTTGGAAGTGGCATTTCCGAGACCCTACATTTCAAAGAATCCCCCCCCCCCCAAGCCTTCGCCGCTCCCAATTTCCGCGCTGTGCGTACACCTTCAAAATCTCACGCTACGCCCCTGGGATGGCACCAGAATTTTTCAATCTGGGTTCTGGGACCCGTATGTCTGGTCAAATTGGGGTCCCAATTATTATTATCTTTGGGGGGTGGGGGGTCCAAATTCTTGATGACCTATTCCTGTGAAAACTAGTTCTTTGACCATGTATTGACTAACCCGCATGAAAATGGTGGAAGCTTATCTCCAGTCTCCTTTGCATAGCTAAATCCAATATGGTGGCCACAATGTCAGCTTCACTTATATTTAAATGTTACTCAAACAACCAAATGTACTGACAATTCAAAACAAGTGGAGTGACTTTTCCATGTCAATGCCTTGTGTCCTGGGACACATTAAAATTTTGAAGATGCATTTTTTGGATTTTATTTGCATAAAATACACGATCTCTGTGTTAACGCGATCACTGTAATAACCTAATAAGCTCCACATACACCCTCCTGAAGCAGGGTCCATACCTTGGTCATTGACAACTGCCCACTCTTCCAGACCTAATGTGAACTGACTTGAAATGTTTTGTCCAATATAACCATCTGCTACCCTACATACTCCAGTGTGTCCATAACAGAAACACTGCCGGCAACCATGTGGGTTGGAGCTCTCCAAGCCATAGAAGCCACTTCTGCATAGGGTGCATTTGGAGCCAATGACATTCCTTTTGCATGAACACTCCCCTTTCTCATTACATTGTGCATTGCTAGGATCACTTCCTTCTGGTGAACATTGGCATTGCCTAGAACAGAGTAATAATGATGACCATGGTGATCAATCAATCAATAGACTGAATTCATAAATGGTGACGAATAAATTATTATTTTCTCTTTATGCCAATTATCCCCACTAGCCTCATTAGCCTGTAAAAAATTGAAAACAATTTTTGCTCTAAAATGAGGCTATACTTAGCATAAAGAGAAAAGAATAATTTAATAGCTGCCATTTATGAATTCAGTCTATAGCATTTATTTATACACTGTGACTAAAGTAGTGGCAGCTAATAAGCTGATTTGGCTGTCCTATTACAAAATAAAAACTAGTCACTTCAGAATAGAAAGAGGAACCAAATTAAAGCAATTAACACGAAAATTCCACTGAAGAAAAAGTACATATTCACATCAATAAACAAATCAGATATCGCTCTGAGGCTTGATATTTGTTTAAAATGATAATGATAATAACAATGGCTGCAAATATAGTAACTTCTATTTACACAACACTGTTTAGGTAGCATTCATTTTTTAGAGGGGGGGGGTGGGCCGGAGGAATTCAGGGGAGGGTCATTAACCTTTTGCCTGCCCAAAAAGGGAGGGTCAGCATAAATTTGACACAACAAAGAGGTGGGTCACTATAAA
>BLFK01000383.1:95081-106018 GCA_014634185.1 Astreopora myriophthalma | reverse complement strand
GTTTTCCTTTAGTTGAGTTTATTCCGGTGTTAAAAATGCAGTTTAGTCGATTGAGAATGAAGATTGTTTAGACCTAACAGAGAATCCAGCTGTCCGTAAAGTACATACTTTATACGAATCAGCTATTTGAAACGAAAGGAACAACGTATAACGCAATACTTCACCTAAAAAGGTACTAATAAAAGTACAATTTTCAAAACTCCAGTTGAAAATCAGTGAATAAAACGTTGATGCTTGCGTAATCACAAACTCGTGCACAAAACTATATGTCAACACCGGATCACCAGAGTGTCCGTAATAAAGAGGTTAAGTTTATATGATTTCGCTCTCTGGGGCCGAGATTTTGTGTCCGTTGTCCTCATTAGAGAGGGTCCATATTATAGAGGTTTTTTTTTTTAGAAAACGGGTGAGAATTTTTTCGGGAAAAAGGGGAATGTCCGTTATAGAGAGGTGTCCGTATTAGAGAGGTGTCCGTAAGGAGAGGTTCGACTGTACTTCAAATCAGTCCCTGGGTTGCTCATATAAGGGTTTCTCACATTAGGAAGTAGAGGGGACGTGAAAGGATGGATGTAAATCACATCAATCTATTTAAAACTTGCAAGGGCACTGCTGAATATTCCCCCTCACCAATCTTATACGTACAGGACCCGTATGACCACGGCGAGGTGCAACTAGGGCGACCTTGACCAAATGGGCCTGCCTAGGTGACCAGGGCTTATTTTCGCACGTACGGCAACGTCGCAGAGATGAAATGTACTCAAACTTTGCCTATTATTCGTCTTCCTCTTTACATTAAAAAGCTGGAACTAGTTTTCTTTTTAGAGAACAAAAGAACAATTTGGTTTAGTACTGCTTGTTTGCAACCACGTGATGAGACGGGTATGTTGGTTTACAATACAATAGAAACCGTCTGTCAAGTTTTGCACAATACAGTAGAATTCTCAAAGACCTTTTACCGTATTGTTCTGGGCCCAGTTGTTCGAAAGGTGGATAGCGCTACCCACTGGATAAATCACTATCCACTGAATGTCAATTGGTTTTGCTGGTTCTCATCCGCTGGATAGCGATTTATCCGATGGATACCGTTATCCACCTTTTGAACAACCGACGCCTGTATACCAACATGGCCAATCTCGTTCCCAGGGTCCTCTCTCTTCCTTCTTCGAAGGAAGAGAGAGGACCCTGGGAACGAGGCTGCAACATGGCGGTGCAAACCATCAATATACCACACACGCTGAATAACTAACGGACCAAAAAATCACTTCTGTCCATACACTATTAACTTATTTCTAACAAAATGGTCGAACATTTTCTTCGGGTGCTCGGAGGTGAGTGGTAATATGCTAATTACTTCCGAGTTAACCAATCAGAACGCATGAAACTATTCACTTGTGTGGTATACACAAATAGGCCTACTAAATACTAAAAACAAGACGCCTGGAGACCTTCTCTTGGGATGCGTTGATCGATGAATGGCTGGCAAATTTCAGTGTTTTTAAACGTAAAAACAAACTTATGTAAACATGCAATATAACATTTCAAGCGGTGAGTGTTTCGTTAATACAATGCGCTTTGACATTTCTAGATAAACTTAGAGTTTATTCACTGGGAACCGAATGTAACATTGTTTTGCTGACCTGTTTCTGGCCTATCTGAACTGTTTGACCCGTGGACATCGTCAAAGAAGTAAGTGTTCTTTGCTGAAAATTTCTCGTGCGTTTATGTGGCGATCGTCTTAAGGTTTTCATTAAAAATGTGTTATGTATTACTTTTAGATCGAATAATAATTCAAGTCAATTCAGTTAAAGACAAAATTATACGATTGGCGTAGACCAGTTGGATTGTGAACCGTTTGCTGAACCAGCGAGGATTAATTAGGGTTTGCATTTGGGGTGTCGAATTGTTCCAAGCAGGGTTAATGCCCAGGGTTAGCGCTAACCCCGCTTCGAACAATTCGAACTCAGGACTCGTTTTGAAGCCGACAATCGCGGACAAAACCTGTTGAGACAAATTCTTTTCTGGTCAACTTGAGCTCGACTTTCCGAGATGTTAATACTTAACGAAATAAAAACAAAACAAAACAAAAACAAAAAACACCCTCACCCCCTCAATGTTATTGTCTCTTTTGTCGTAAAATATGCTTCTGGAGAAAAATTCCGCACAAAACAACATTAAATGAGGGAAAGGGGGCAGGAACGGTACAATATATATGCCTGGAGAGAAAATAACTGTAAGGATTGCTTAGTTGTGTCAACAGTTTTGTTCGCGATTGGAGACAAACAGCAACGCGGAAATGGGTTTTACAACACCGCTAAATTCCTAGCCCCCGGGTCAAGTAGAGAGCTAAAAGACCCGCATAGTGGGGAGTCAATACTTCAGGATAAAAAAAAACAACAACAACACAGCCATTGCGACGGTGTCCGAAGTAACGTGTAGCGCGCTGTCGATTTGATTTAAATTATTATTAATATTTATTATTGCTTAAATTATTTCATTACACGATTACTTTGGTTTTCGTTTGCTCTATGAAAACATACTAGTAACTTGCGCGAACTTATCAAGTAATCAGCTGCAAAACTAAAACCAAATGCTTATATTGTTGAGAAGCACAAAGAACTGTAGAATAACTCGTAATCGGGGTCTTTCCGTTGGGAGGACAACAAATAGTTAACATTCCAGTTAGCAGTGATAGTTTTTGACAACATAAGAAGTTCGCAATTTGATTAAGTCTGTTTGTAGGTCCCAAAAGGAACACGGTTCGCCAGAAATGTGCCAAGCATTCCTTCTCTGGAATAGTGTTGCAAGAGAAAAGAACGACTGTTTGGCAGTCTATCCTACACGTTTACTTCTTTTGGCATCTTAGACTAAAGTCCACTTCATGCAAACATTCGGTACAGCGCACAGTCCCTGTTCAAGGGAATAAACTGCTTTAAGCGATCTTTGGGCCGAAATCTCGGGGAGATTCGTGATGGTACAACGCTCAGTGTTGCCGACGATTTTCCCAACATATTTAAGTCACGTGACTAATGCTCACCAGGTCCTCTGCTCGAAGATATGCGTTCACGATCTCGAGCGGACGACTTGGTGAGTATTAGTCCTGCACAAAGTGGTTCATGTTTTCCATCTTATCCTAGTTTCTAATCCGTAAATATCACCATTTCACTAATCTTTAATGTATTTCAATTTCACAGTGTAATATCTAACCAAGTCAACCGAAACATCTGTAAATAAAGTCAAGTCACGCTATTCGACTCTGAATTGTAGACATCACTCAGGCTTAAATGTCCAGAGGTACCGCTACTGGTTCTAACTCAGAAATCGACTACATTGCATTTTTAACACCAGAATAATCTCAGCTAAAGGAAAACGAAACGAATCGAAACGTAAATGTTCTACGCCTCCACACTGAGCGATTTTACATGATCCTGTTCTCTCCTACCATGAAACCCGACCTACCGGGAACTTTTTTGAAGAGATGCTTAGTTCTTTTGTCCATCTCCTGTCCAACCAGTCACGTTGATGTCATTGTATAGGCTAAATTGTTCTCGTCCGTTCCCGCGGAATCAAACCAAACAAATAAAACAAACTGTGCCTGCAAAATAATCTGTGAAGGCTGAAGCGACAAGATTTTAAAGTTTAACGGGAAATGGCGTTGTTTCCTTCGTTATTTTGTCATTTTCAGCAAATGCGCATGCGTAAACTCCGCGTACTCCAAAGAGTACAGAAAAAAAATCCCGTACCATATGGAAGACAAAATTTCTACACTGTCAAATATATAATCCATCGAAATTATAGCATAAATGGAGCGGACCTGAGCTGCGAGTAGGAAAGGGATCTGTAACATATGGTCTAGGGGCCGACATTTCTCTCCCTCACTGCCTATCGGGGATAGGCATCCGAAAGCTGCAAGGGGCCCAAGACTCGTCGTGGTACGACGCTCAGACTTAAATCTCCAGAGCTACCACTACAGGTGCTATTTTTTTTCCCCTGGTATTTAGTGTGCGCACGCGCAATTGCCCTTGTGCACCAATACATGCCTGAAGGGAGTAAATTGATAGGTACGAAAGGCCTGCGCCCTTGTCTTCAAATCAAGATTGCTTCGAGTCCGTGATAGACCTATTGTTGAAAAGAACAAAGAACTGAAGAATAACTCATAATTAGGGTCTCTCCGTTGGGAGGACAACAAATAGTTAATATTCCAGTTTAGCAATGATAGTTTTTGACAACATAACAAGTTCGCAATTGGATTAAATGTGTTCGTTTGTTCATCGTATCATTGTGTAACTCGTTAGTTTCGATTCGCCGTAACATCTATCTTTATATGGATTTATGGATGTCTACTGTTACAAAAGTTAATTTAAAAAGTGGTAAAAGCAAAACCTTCGAAACACCTCCTGTAATTCCGCCACATGGCTTTGATATCTACACCTGAGTTCTAAGAAATACGCCTTCTCCGGGCTACAAATTAGTCGTGACAACCCGCTCCCTTGCGTGGATTCAAACTGAATTAAAGGAATCCATGTTCTGTAAAACAGATGGATTCCACGTAAGCGATGGGTACTCTAACATGGTCACAGCAAAACCTTAAAGCTTAAAAGTTGTCCTAAAAACCGACCTGATTCGAACAGAGAACACCCAAAATTTCTTATCAGACCCAAACACTTGTCAGTTTCAGCCCAAATGGTAGAAATGTGGTAGTTCTAAGATATCCAATTTAATGCTTATTCAGCGTTGCAATACAGGAGGTTCTCTTTAACAACCCTTTAATTTGTTTTTCATTGGTCAGGCAGTGAATTTGAAAGTATAAGGTAACTCAAGTGAAGCTATGATCCTGGCAGGTAACTGTCTGCACACGCCAAATTTTTCCAAAGAAATGACCACAATCGTTCTATTTTTTTGGTTAAATTCGAACTAATGGCCCTTGCTGTCTGTAAGGAAGATCTTAAGATAACTTGCTACCGGGGACCTATTCCTCAAACGTCCCGAAAAGGCATTTGTAATACTACGATTGGTCCTCTAACATGTTTTCAAGTTAGGAAAGCACAAGGGAATGGCAAAGTTTTAGGCCTGGAAGCGCTTTCGTTCTTAAGATACACTGGGAATTGTGGCACTCGAAATAGGCCCGACAAGTTTCGGGTCCTTTGAGAAATGCACGCCAGAACAGGGAATCCCATTATTTGGACCTATAAGAAAATAGTCTCAAAGGCCAGTCATAATTAAACGTAAGTTACCTCACCTTCTGGGCGGAAAAGTTTGAAGCGGGATTAGTTCGTGTTAACTCGGATTAAAACCGATAAGGTTGACATGGTATCTAGCCTGGTTAAGCAATAACCCTGCTTTGCAAAGAAGTGTTTGCAAACAATTGATATTCCCACCTTCCTGGACACAGAGACATTGCATAAACTATCACGTTTTAGCCAGACTTTGTCCGCTCATGTCAGGTTATGCGTTACGGCCACGCAGAAAGTTTGGCAAGTCGATTTTTTCAAGTCAACGATCTTTGCGAGTGATCAAATGATTTTTTTCTGGATTGTTTTGTGCCAAGTCCTTGCCGTTCGTGGTAATCATCTTCTCTTTGCTGTTACTTCCCCGCCAGACTGCTGACAACCGATGTCCACATTGCACGGTAGGGGCTGATTTAATGTTCATCAGTTGATGTTGGCGGGATCAAAACAGCTCCAACCAACCGTGTTTCTTCCAGAAGAAAGTTGAATGTGGCAGATGCGTTTGCCTGCAGAAAAAAGCGGAAGATAAGAAACCTGCCATGAAACCGACATTCATTTCCAATAGACAAAAAGTCACAAAGCCCTAAAAAATGTTCAGGTTGTTACGAAAAACAAAAAATGGAGCATTGGCTGAAATTCAAGGGTTTTTCAAGGACATCTTTTAATTTTTCAGTTTCCAAGGACTCTTTCAGTGGTTACGTGATGCTTTTTCAAGGACTTTCAAGGCCTAGAGCTGCAAACCACGAAGATCAGGGCCTTCTATTTCATGTACTGAGACAAATTCTGTGTTCACAGTAACATTATACTGTACTTTCTTTGTTTCTTAAAGGCAAAATCAAGATGTTTAAGCCGCTGTTGCATGTTAAAACTCTTAGCTGAAACTTGTGTGCAACGGCGCTGCGAAACAAGTTTCAGCAGGCGCTGCACCGTGTAACATGGTCAGTTTCGCGAAACTTTTTGAACTTACGTTGTGAGACAAGTTTCACGAAAAGTAGAACCGCGTTCTACTTCTGCAACGGTCGCAACGATCGCAGTGGTGATAAAAACGAGAGTTTCACCGTGTAACACCACTTCGTGAAACTTGTTTCGCAGCGCCGTTGCACACAAGTTTCAGCTAAAAGTTTCAACGTGTAACAGCGGCTTTACAAAGATGTCTTGCTACCACCACCACCACCTGCTAATACTTGCTCAATATTTGGCTTAGTTTGAAAATCGGCTAGCAGATTGACCCAACGTGTGCTCTCTCACACCAGGATGCAAAACGATGTTGAGCCAGTTGTATCAATACCTGCTCAACCAGTCGAATCAAAGACTGGGAAGTTTCAGGGTCACATTAGTGTATGATGTTGCAAGATGGAAGAATGGGCTGAAGAGTCACTTGCATGCACATGACCAAGCAGCGATCACCTGAAGAGGTGACCCTCTTCTGTCAAGAAGCAGCAATCCTCATGTTTGCTTAGCCTGCAGTGCAGGTGTATTTGAGGCGAAGGTGTGTGGTCTCACTTCTACCTTGCTTTTGGGGAGAAGAGGAATTCTTGGGCGCCTTTTGTACTCTGTCTCACGCTCAACAATGTATGTGCTCCTCAACAATGTCCTTGCTCTACAGGCTAGCGTTTGCTCTTATTAAATCACACAACTGATGAGAAATCGATACAACTTACTGTAGCCTGAACTTCTAATAGAATGTTGTGTTGCTTTCTCATGTAGCTATGCAACTTAGGGTCTAGTCGAAACAGCTTGTCTCCTGTTCCCACAACCACAATTTCTGCAGTAAATAACATTCGAATGACACAGGTTTAATAATGGGCTGATACCGTTAAAAGTTTCTGTTGACTTGGCACGATACTCACAATCAAATAAGGATCGTCAAAGATCTTAGTTAGGATCTTTGAAAGGATCCTATTTTTTTTTGCCAAGATCCATTACAATTTTGAAAAATGTTACCAAATTTTAAGGATCTTTACTTCAAGGATCTTAAAAGATACTATTTGGATCTTGCCAAAATCTTTGAGGATCTTCAAGGATACACTGTGGATGTTCCAATTTCCTTATACTTATTTTCACTAGGATCTTTAAAAGATCTTTATCTTCAAGGATCTTTAGCAGATCCACAAAGTTGTTTGCACAGTAAGCCACTTTTTCACTTAATAAGGACGGAATTATATTAAGATTAACTGATCCTTGTATAAACAGATTCTTCCACCTTACAAACTTAATTATTAACCTTACGGGTCAACTAATGTAACTACCATATTACATCTAATCATATTGTTAAAGTGGAAAGTTGCTAATAATTATCATATTTTGGAAACTCTAGTTTTCATCCATGCGCTGGTGGGTCATGTGTCTTAGCTTGAAAAAGGTTTTCACATCTACGCATGGAAAGTCATGTAAACAAAACAAACACACAAGTTAATGATTGATCATTCTTACTAACACATTTCACCAATCTACAGTGTTGGGGAAAAAAAGCACCACACAACCCAATATGACAAAATTGGACCAATAAAAATCCCTCAAATATACTTACCCCTAATGTTCAAAGCTTGAAGAGCTTTATCAGGAGGATAAGTCTTTATCTAGCTTTTAAACTTATTCCAAGTAAAACATTTTGCCGCAGTTTTTGAATTTTCCTGTACCTAGCTAAGCATATATTTGGGTTACGAGTTGTAATAAGGAGATCGTTCCATAGTTTAAAAGTACTGTGTTGAAAAGAATAATGCTAATATGCCACTGAGCACAGAACAAATACTTCACACTTAAGTATAGCGTTTGTGGGTTAAGGTCAAACAGGCGTTCGATAATAATATCTTCCAAAAGGCTTAGTTCACACCACGTCATTAGGACCCTCCGTTGGGAAAAAACCTGACTGCGCGAACTCGATTCTATAAATACTGCAATTTTGTTTTTGTTAGTTGAAATCCTTCGTTCGTTTTGTTATAACTTAGTTTTCTTTTAAGTTAGTTTTAAGAGATGTAAGCTATATCATCGAAACATACTGGATATAAAGTTCTCCAGGGTTTTGAACAACCTGGGCCTGGTAATGAAATTTGTCCCACTTGTATGGCAGTTACATACCTATAGGAGGCTCCATTATTGTAAAAAGAGCAAGACTCTCTGCTGTTATATCTTCTGGTCTTTTAATCTTTAAAGGCAACAGATGACACAAATAAGACATCAACTACAAACACCACAGACCATTGATACAATATGCTGGATTAATTCTAGACTGGAATACCTATCAATTGTCACTGTTGACATATTTCCTATTTTGGTTTCATACAACAGATAGATTCTAGTTTGCTATGGGTCAGTTTAAGATCTCAAAGTGTGGTAAGGCTGTCAGTGACAAACAGGCAGTGATATTTTTGTTTTTAACACATTTATGATGTATCAGTAAGCAGTGATAAGCAGAAGAACACAATAAATTATGAACCCACCAGCCAAACTCACTAATGACTAGCCAGTGGCAGATCCAGGGAGAAGGTTCGTGGCTCCAGACCCCACCCTTCCAGACCTGACCTTTTTTCACCTCTCTTCTGACACTAATTCATATTCAATTGATTGATTTCATATGCAAAGTAAGAGGTTAAGATGACATTAAATTCCTAATTGTTATAACATATTACAGTGAGTAAGCATAAATTTTCAACGGTGTTTTCTGGATCAAAGTTTGGACCCCCTCTTCCCAAATAAAAATTCCTGGATCGGCCTCTGCTAGCACTTTCCATAGCTTTTACTATTAATCTTTCTTTGGCTACAACCCAGTTGTGTAAGATCTTACCCGCCAGTGGTAAAATATCGTAGGAAGAATTGCTATTGAGCCAACTACTTTAATGCCCTTAACATTAAAGCCTTGGGGGCTGTATGATGTGACATATGGAGGGTAGCTTTTCATGCCATCTCTTTCTTTGACATCTGTTATGAATGTAACTGTTGTTTTGAATGGTTCCTTTTCGACACTGTGTTGTTCAAATCGTCTAGGAATTCTGTAAAGATCAACAATTCCAAACTTTGACAAAGTTTAAATGCTTTCCTTAATTTCACATTAAAATGTGTTTTTGCCTTTTCAATGCACAAATTGAATGAGATGAAGACCAGATCTATGAAACTGGTATTCTTATACTATCTCACATCTTGCTTGGATCAGCAAGTAATCACATCTGGCCAAGTACAATTTGTCACAATTTGTATGCAACAGGTCTTCAATATGATTAACCTGACACTTGATTAAGTTTACTTGCATTACATATTAATACTTATTATATAAGTACTGAGATTTACTCAGTGCAAACTCACTGAATAAAAATCGTCTCTTGAGAAGCAATCCCACTGGTCATACGATTTTTCTCACTAGTGAAGAATATCATATGACCAATCAGAAGACTGATACGATTTTTTGCGCACGTGAGAAAATTTGTATCAAGCTTTTTCCGCCTTTCGGGGCGGCCATGCAAAGTAACTGAGAGTGAATGTTTGCAACGTTCCCTGCTTTCCCAGAATAAACATTTGTAATATCTCAGTACAAATATAATAAACAAATTGCTTCATAGTTAGTTCGCTTGTAAGATTTTTATTCACTTGTTGTGAAGAATCGCAAACTCACTCGCTCGAAGACTGGCTCGTTTGTTTGTGATTCTTCACAGCTTGTGAATAAAAATCGTACGCGCTCACCAACCATGAAGTAATCTATATATCCGAGTCTTGTGTAGTATTGTTCACTTGTAAACCATGCTAGCTGAGATTCATTAAAGCTTTGGACTGACCCCTAAAGAGCCATCCGTGTATCTCCTGATAGAAGAAAACATGCATTAAATTCTGTTACACAATTACAATTAATTTGGGCAAGATTTCTGCACAGCTCCCTAAATTAATTATAAATGCTCATTCCTAGCAAAACTCAATTCACGCTTGTCCAGTTTTGGAAGAGGGTTAGTAGGAATATGCATGTATAATTAATAGCAAGAGCTTTTTTGTGGAAATCTTTTCTTAATTTCATGCATATTTTCAAAGTTTTCCAAAATTAGAAAACTTTGAAAATAAAAATGCAATTAATCCTGAATTGTGCTAGGAAGCTACTGCCAATGAGCTGACCTGCATGCTGTGTTTTACACTTGTAGGGGAAGTCATATAGGGAGAAGCATCAGTGCCGTAGCAGGGTTACATTTATTGGGGGGTACATCATGAGAGCTGGAGATGCAAGGTTCTGGGGGGGTCCGGGGGCATGCTCCCCCGTGAGATTTTCAAATCTGGGATCCCTAAAATAGCATTTCCAGCCTTCTGAGAGCAGTTTCCAGTAATTGTTAACTGACTAAAATCATTGACTGAACATGTTACTTGAACGTTGTACCCTCCTTATTCCTCATTGAACAGGCTTATAGTCAAATTGACATGCAACATGTCAGTGTTGTGTGAAAAATAAACTACTTACCTATTACATAGACCCCACAAACTATTTCATGGCCAAACAAGCCTGTCAAAATGGTGGTCAAATGCAAAACTGGGTTTTTGCCGCCTCAAACTTTGTAAGAGTTTGAAGGGAAAATGTACAAGACTTTTGTTGGAACATGTTATAAAGATAGCACTGTGAAAACAAAATTAGGCTGACCAGAGTGCCAATTACGCTAAAAGAATCCAACGTTAACAGGTATCCTATTCTACTTTTGAATATTTTTATTTTGTCTTAGCCAATTTTTTTTTCGGGGGGGGGGG
>BLFK01000383.1:79204-95071 GCA_014634185.1 Astreopora myriophthalma | reverse complement strand
CATGCTACGGCACTGAGCATTGACAGTACTCTGGGAGCAGAATGCAGTTTGATTCCAGTTTCGTTGTGAGGCGCTTGCGTAAAAGGGATACGATAAAAAACTCTTGAATTAATACGCTCAGGAACTTTAAATTCACTGAATCAAAGCTTTTGAACACTCAATGGTACTAACTAGTGAGGATATATTAATAACATCCCCAGATTTTTAACACTTACAAGCACGTTGATCTCCTCAAAATATATTTTGAACATCGAAAAAGGTTCGCCATCTTTACAAAGGCTTTACACGAGAAATTAAAAAATGGCGGTAAATTGCCTAGCGGTTTCTTGAGGCGTCATATACTACTACACCTAAAGTAACATTAGATGGCGAAATGGCGGTAAAATTGAATGCGCTGACAGTCCCAGTTTGTTTTACAGCTTTTTTATTCGACAGAAGGTTCGTGATTCCTCGGTAAACTAGAAGCACGTACAAGAAAGGCGGGAAAAGGGAAAGTTTAATGCGAAAAACATGATAACAATCAACTTTTGTTGGCAAGATATTGACCGGGGCGGTCCGTCATGCGTCGACTGTCACTACCTGACTGTGGCACATCTCCAAGTACCTGCTGAAGTGAACGGTCGCGGGAAGCTTTTCAGCATACTAATGAAGGTGATAAATGCACATGTTGTGTGGTGCAGAAAAAAACTCTCTGGGGAAATGGAAGGTTTTTCCCTTTAATATAGTTCCCATCGGTAGAATTGTTCAATTACAAAGGCTTGGGAGTTAGCCCACGATTTCCACCTCTGTTTTAAAGTTTTAAAATTTCCATTAAAATCTGCTATTTCCGGGCAACCCTAAAACCCGGAAACCGGAAATCGGAAACCGGAATCCGGAATCCGGAAACCGGAATCCAATAATAAAGCAAAACAAAGTTCTTCAAATACGCAAAAGTTAAGTTGTACATTTCTCGCACGCAAAAGTAAAAAGGTCAATAAAAAATGGCTTCAAAGCACAACTCCTGAAAAAAGGATCCCTGGTATTTCAATTCAATGTTCGTTCTGTTATTCCTTGTGAGGGCTATGGATATACGAACCTTATGCTTCAATATGTTACAAAGTTACTTCCGTCTCCTCCTCGCTCTTGCTTGTGGACGACATGTTGAAAGATTCATCACACGCAATGAAGACAATGCTGTAAATTTTATGCTTCTCACCAGTCTTCTCTGAGCAACGTGACTTTAACATGGACAAGAACCGCGCTCCTCAGTGTAGGCGCCAGGGTGACTAAAAGGGATGGCTAACTCTATCCACCCGCGACATCACCAACCCTGACTTACAACGGTTTATCACATGGATAGCGTAATCCACCTTTTGAAAAACCGGGTCGGATATATGGCGTAGGGGTTGTTGTTGAAACCTAGTCATGTTTTTTACAGTTACAGTTTGTGGTTGAAGTTGAACAGAAAACGAAATTTTTCCCTTTATTTATTTATTAGACATTGCTAAAGTAAATTTTTCTGTCATCATTCTCCATTCCGGTTTCCGGTTTCCGGTTTCCGGATTCCGGATTCCGGATTCCGGTTTCCGGATTCCGGCTTTTAGGGTTGCCCCTATTTCCCCCTAAAATGATACGAACATTCTAGGCCATAGATGTATGGCAACAACGTGAAATAAAGCGATTAATTAAATATTTAATAGTTAACATCTGTAGTGTTGAATTTGCCATTCCCAACACTGGACGAGAAAATGCTATGGGTGCCGTGATGGTTTATTTCGGAATATTTTGTAATTTTATTCTCTACTTCAACTCCTGCCAGGAGATACCAGGCTAAAATTTACTTCATGTTAAAGTGTTCCAGTTTTTTTTGGGTGGATTACATAGCATTACCCTGTAATCAAAATGACAATTTGCAAGCTGTTGGTTTCACTCCTCATTCAGCTTCTTTTGCCCTTCTTAAATATATCCTCAGCAGAGGAAACTTGTAATTTCAGTGGCTGCTATGCAGATTCTCAGAGGCGTATTCCAGTCCCCTGCATAGCTTACGCAGACAATATTGCTTTCAGGAGGAATATCACAGCAACAAGCACCTGTGGTACACCTGCCTCTGGATTCTGCGAGATGGGTCCTGGAGGCAAATGCTATGAATGTGATGCAAACAGCATCACCAAGAAACATCCACCAGAGTTTATGGTGAACAGTGAATTTGATTCCCCATATGCCCTTGACGAGGTGACGTGGTGGCAGTCTCCGACATGGTGGGATGCATACAACCAAAACCTTACGACTATCAACAGTCCTTTGAAGGTAAACATAACACTGTCATTTGGTAGAAGTTTTCATATATCAGGTGGTATAATGGTGAGGTTTTACAATGGAAGACCGAAAGAAATGTTTCTGGAGAAATCTAAAGACTTTGGGAAAACATGGACAGTTCTGCAATATTTTGCTTTCAACTGTGAAAAGTCATCTTACAACATGCCTGGATCACCTCCTGTCACTAAAAGCAGTCCTTTTAATGTGACCTGCACTGAGGATTACAGCTTGACATTACCTCCAAGATATGGAAGAGTGGAGTACAGATTTGATGCAAGGTATGATCCAGGGTGTGGTTATTTTGATCAAGATGTCCAGAACTTTATGCTTGCAACAAATGTGCGTATCAGACTGGAAGAACCTTCTTCCTTAGATTACCTTGGAATCTTATTTCCAACTCAAGAATACCTTAACAAGTACTACTATGCAATTTCAGATATCGTTATTACAGGGCGTTGCGACTGTAATGGCCATGCAGAATACTGTACTGGCCCTGTCATGGAAGAAACTTGTGTGTGTGAGCATAATACTGCTGGAACTGACTGTGAAATGTGCAAGCCATTGTTGAATAATCGTCCCTGGATGCCAGCCAATCAAACCCATGCAAACGAATGCCAAGGTATAGTTCTCATTGATATTAGAAACAGGTATTGTGTCTTGGTTTATGCCATGAGCTTAAATTGTAAAAATTTTTGTTTTACAAGACTAGTACAAATTAGTATCATCATTATCAAATGAATGTTTTTGATTGCTTTATGTTGTTGACAATTCAGAGTCGAATATTTACAGATGTTTCGGTTGACTTGGTTAGATGATTACACTGTGAAATTAAAATTCATTAAAAATTAGTGAAATGGTGAGATTTACGGATTAGAAACTAGTGTAAGATGGAAAACATGAACAAATTGCAGGACTAATACTCACCAAGTCGTCTGCTCGAGATTGTGAATGCATATATTGAGCAGAGAACCTGGTGAGCATTAGTCAGGTGACTTAAAAATGTGGGAAAATCGTTGGCAACAGGTTAGCTATCAACTTGAACATTGAATAAAATATCTTGGTGGTTAAAACAGGGAAGAGAGCTGGTCACTACATTTTAATGGGAATTGAGAAGCCAGTGGTGAAAGGTCTCCTCTGGAAGCCACTCTGAGTACTGCTCTTGTCAAATGATATCAACTGGAAAAGAAAACAGCCTTCCATGTACTCTCTCCCCTGAATGGCTTTTTCATTACTATAGGCTTTTCTCCATGCCACCCACCTAGAATTTCCTATTTCAAAAGGGCAGAGACAGATCAGTGGCTTATAAATGCTTACTTTTGACCGTACAAACAAAGTTGGGTATGAGATTTTCTTTTCATTTTGTTGTTTTGTTGTAGAGTGCCAGTGTAATAACCATGGATTGTCCTGTTCATATAATGACATCCTGGGTGTTGGCATTTGTACTAGTTGTAAGGACAACACTGTGGGACAGCACTGTGAGGAATGTCTATCAAACTATTACAGGAATTCAAGTGTGCCAAGAGATCACCCAAACACTTGTGTTGGTAAGAAAATAGAATATTGAGCAATCATTAAATTTTCAAGCTCAGATATTGCGTTTCTAGCATTGTGATTGGCTCACTCAATCTCAGTTATCAGCTCACGTTCTGTATGATCTCATATGGCAACTGAATTCAAGCTGAAATATTTGTGCGGGAAGAAAAACTTCCTGTGGGCAAAATGAATTTAATGTTGAAATTTAATGAAACAATACGCACTTGTTGGATATCAGATTGGTCATAGCCAACTCGGTGCCATGCGCCTCATTGGCTATTTACCATTTAAGTGTTAATCATCATAAACAGTAAAACCTAAAAAGTGAAGCCTTTGCAATGAAGCTTGCTACAATAGAAATTCAGAGAACTGTTATTAAACTAAAGGAAGAGTCCCATGTCAATTGAGTTACCAGATTATGAAATTCAGGGTAGCCTTGGTGGACATTTGCGTTTAGAACATAAGAAGTTCTTTAAAAAAACTCAATAATTCATAGAATAGCAGCCTATAGGGTCATCGATAAAACATAACATGCATGAGATTTAAAACCTGATAAAACGCTCCTAATACTAGAAAGGCATAGCTTGTTTTTCTTTTATGCTAATATTTTCCTCTCACAATTTGAACCATAATGTTTGGACTCCATAGTGATGTGCCCTTTGTGGAATGTTTTTGAAGCCATTCAAAAACTTGCGGGTCATGTTATATCAGGTCTAAAACCTGATAAAACGCTCCACTCGTTTATTAAACAGTACATAAACAACTGGCAATGTCAATGAAAACACCATCATTACATTTGTAACTTCTAAGTTGCATTTTTAAAACTTGTTTAACTTTCACAATTTGAGTAAATTATTCAAGAAATAATGTGCCTGGAAAGAACCTTGTATTTTGGCCATGTTGCATTTTTCCTTGTACCGGATGGCAGAGAAATCTAGTAAAAATTTAATGTTAAATGCATGTGTAGAATAGCTGTTTCGCCTCATTAAATTGTTCTTCTGTTGAGGTCTTCCTATTGCCCTCATTGTAGTCATTTCTTAAGACTCCCGGTTTTCACTTTTGCCATCAGCCTCGGCAAATTTATAAGCTTCATACGCGATGTTCTTTGCAGCATGTGACTGTTTCCCCAAGGGCATAACAGACAATGGTACTTGCGTGCAGGAGGCCACACCCACACAGGTGGCTGGGCAGTGTCACTGCAAGAGCAATGTGTTTGGGCGGCAATGTGACCAATGCATCCCAGGATACTGGGGGTTCACATTGGATCCAGCTGGAGAATGTAGAGGTCAGTGATCCTTTAATTTTAATTCAGTCTATAGAAAAAGAGTTCTTTTTTCAATAACCCCATAGGGTGCTTTTCAATCGACTGTCGTAAAACCAGAGCCAATCACGTACTGAAGGCAATACACCTGCGGCCAACAGCAAAATGAAGTACTGTAATTTACTACTTGGCTTAATTAGCCAATCAGAACACAAAATAAATTCAAGGCAGCCTGCGTCAAGAATGGGAAAACGAGAGTGACAAAGACTATCCTTGGTTTTAGTTTTGTACCTGATTGGTTGAAAAGTTAGCGCAAGTTTTTTGATGCAATCACACAACAAATGAAAACAAAATAATTACTTCCAACAGACAATTGAAAGCTGCTCTACAATGATGTATGTACATGCTAAAATCAATTAATTTTGAAGTCTTCAGTGGCTCATTCAGCCCACACTCTTTTCAAATTTGAGGTAAAGTGCTCTATCAGAAAATGACAAAGGAAGAACAAAAGAAAAAGGCCATTTCCAAGTTCATGTCAGCCACTTTTTCATTGCGATTCCAAGTGCAAATGTGATGGTAATAGACCAATTTCGATATTTCAAAATTCAATTTTAAACAATAAACACGATTTTGAGGATCTGTATGATTTTTTCCTCAGAGTCCTGAAATGATGCCTTTTGTCTAAGAGTGAATTTTAATAATCTGAAATTGACCTAATATATATATGTGTGTTGCATATGAATATAAACTCCTAAATAAAATGAATTGAAAAGTTTACACTGGCTAAAATTATCGTCTCGCACGTTTCAGCTACAACTGTTTCTTTCTTCAGCAAAGATGAAAATGCAAATTAATGGCGTCCTATACAGTAATATTAACCCTTTCAGCCCCAAGGGGTGCCCCACTGACGAGTAAAATCGTCTGGCGTTAGACAGAGTAAAATCTGTAAGTGGCACTACTGGGAGTGAAAGGGTTAAATATCTGGAAAAAATTTCTTAAGGTAACAAGTCGCTAGTCCCTAGAGCATTATTTATGACGCCAGAAGTTGTTAATGCTTATGTACACGCTAGGCAGCGCTATGTGTTCGTTTATAGAGTTTTTATCTCGCATGGAATACCACGCTTCAAGAATTAGTCTTTGTCGCCATGTCGGAACGCACAGCACTGCCTAGCGTATACAAAAGCATTAACAACTTCTAGCATCATCAATAATGCTCTAGGGACTAGCGACTTGTTACCTTAAGAAATTTTTTCGGGATATTTAATATTACTGTATAGGACGCCATTAAACATTTGAATTTTTATCTTTGCTGAAGAAGGCAACAGTTGTAGCCGAAACATCCAAGACGATAATTTTAGCCAGTGTGAACTTTTCAATTCCTCTTTTATTTTTTAACATGTCTGTCTACACACCGAGCATTTATAAACTCCTTATATCAGTCTGAAACACTTTGCACTTAGACTTGCTTTGAAAAAGAGGCTGAAGTGAACTGGGAATGGCTTATTTACCTATAGAATAACAAAAGATGACAGTTTGTGTTGTTTATTGTAGAATGCAAATGTAATAGCTTTGGTACTGATAGCAACACCATACGGTGTGACCAGTACACAGGAACGTGTATGTGCAGGCCAACTATACAAGGCAGATATTGCAGTGAGTGTAAAGATGGCTTTTACTTTTTCCCAATCGCTGATGGAACGGAGTGTCTGCGGTGCCCTTGTGATATTGGTGGAGCTTTTCTTCGGTGTGACAAGACCTCAGGTGAGTAATAAAGATTGATGACTTACTGCCACCCTTTAAGAACAACTCACATCTATGAACCAATTATTATAGCATTTGACCTACAGTAGAACCATCAAACAATGGAATAGCCTCAGCTACAACTCTTAATTTTGTTAACAGGGCTACCTACAAGCAAGATCGTTGAAGACACTTTCTTTAAGATCCACCACTGACTGGGTTCTTTCTATAACCCTCTTATTGAGTGGGTGTTGAATTTGGGCTTTTTTTCCAGTTGTAGCTAAAGCCTGGTTACCACATCGTTGTTTCTGTCGTATGCCCATTTCCTGTTGTCTGTTGCAGGAGATAGAATCCATTCTATCTCATACAACAAGTTGTATCTGTCATTTCTGTCGTATTGAGCGGTTGTACGGGAGGTTTCCACATAGTTGTATCTGTTGTATGAATTTTTTTCATACGACAGACATGACAGATACAACGATATCGAAACCAGGCTTAAGGAAAACAATGCTATCCTAAAAAGGTTTGGCAATGAACTGCCATGGGTCATAATCCATACGATACAGGTAATCCTATGAACAGTTAAACCCCTTCCAAACAATCAACCACCTTACCCCTTGCTACCCATATGTGGTTTCCTCCAGTTTACTGTCCATCGATTTTTGGCAAATTGGCCCTGGATGGAAGCCTTGGAGCACATTTTTGGTAGAATTGGCTTCCACTTTAAGCGACACAAGCGCCAATGCAAGCATAATTGCGAGCACAAGACATTCATGTTAAGTGAAAACAAGCAGTAACACAAGCACAAGTAGAGAATGCAAGCGTAAGTGCAAGCACATGGAAAAGAAAAAAATTTGATCCTTGCTCTTGCGTGTGCGCTTATGCTTTTCACGGTGAAATAAGCACTCAAGTTGTGCTTACGTTGCTAGTGAAAACCAGGCTTTACTGAGGCAAAGAGAAAAAAACGTGATTGCCTGGTTTACTGTGTAAAATTAGGAAACAATGTTATGTGTTTTCTATTATAATTGACCACAGGTAGGGGGTTTCCTCACAGCCATAGACGTTTATTGTGCTTTGAATGGGAATATATAGTGAACATTAATACAATTCCGTAGGAATTAGAATAATATGAAATTTAGGGGATACACTTGGGAAAAAACGTCATTTGTAACAAGAAATAAATAGGTAAAAAATACATGCATAAAATACAAAGGACAAAATTTTTTTGTGCATGCAATTTAGCTTATACTTATCAATCATTCAATATTGTGTTTTGATTTTCATGAACCCTTGGACTTAGAAAAATGTGCAAGTACATTACAGTGCTTTATGATCTTTCATTGGCCTTGCAGATTATTCATATTGACAAGTTCTGCTTTCAATTTAAGGATCTTGCTCATGCCGTAGTGGTGTTGAAGGCAGCGCCTGTGACAGAACTCAACACGGACGGTTTTATCCATTCCTGGACTTCATCACATTGGAAGTCGAAGACATGCATGGTACCTTCAGCACCATGACTCAGTATGCAGGTCGTGGTGTGAACTTTACTGGTACTGGTTATGGATCTTTCCTTTCAGGGCAATATGCTTTCACCAGTGCGTCTAACGTACTGGCCAGTTATCATTACCGTGCTGTTATTCGGTACAACTTCTCACCATTTTGCAG
The DNA here is from genome assembly GCA_014634185.1 of Astreopora myriophthalma. Classification (NCBI taxonomy): domain Eukaryota; kingdom Metazoa; phylum Cnidaria; class Anthozoa; order Scleractinia; family Acroporidae; genus Astreopora; species Astreopora myriophthalma. Next base: position 86,577 of record BLFK01000383.1, on the reverse strand, counting down.
CATTGGGTCTGCAGCGAAGCTCACTCTGAAGGTCGTAGCCCTTAGTGTGAATGAGAGCATAGAATTCAACATCTCTTTGGACCAGCTACCAAGTGGTTCTGGACAGGCATGGACATTACTGAACACTGTAGAATTGTTTGCAGGGGAAGTACATAATTTTACACTAATTTACAACGGCCCTGGTGGTAATCACAACTGCTCATTTCTTGTCGACTCAATAGTCTTCATTCCTGACCTTAGCCGCTCCCGAGTCTACACTGAGTCAGGTCCAGACACTCGTAACCAGCTAGAGAGTTGTTTGCAAGCCAGGGCATCTCTCCCTGTTGTGCAACCAGAGCCAGCTTATTGCAATGATCTTGTGTTTTCTGTTAGTACAGAAATATACAATGGCACCTTGGGTAAGTTTACTTTGTCACTGTTTGGTCATCAAAATGTAAAATAAATACTTCCTAGTTTGCTGAGTACAACTTAGTAGCAGAACATTCCAGATTATAAATAATTATCAACCTTTCTATATTTTGCCTTACTTCATCAAAGCTATGAGATTTGAGAAAAAAAAGAAAGTCATAACTGACAAAGAATCGTTAGTTATTGTCTAAAAAAACTGCTCACCACATAGAATACATATGGAGAATGGTAAAAAGGAATTTTCACCTTGAAATTCATTGGGTTTTAGAGATAAAACAACACTAGGTAGATTCTAAGGGATGCTGTGCTAATCTTTTGTTATTTCTCTGCAGCATGTGGCTGTAATGCTTTTGGCACTGTACCAGGGTCAGAATGTAAAAATTATGGCGGACAGTGCTCATGTCATCTGGGTGTGGTGGGTCGAACCTGTAACTCATGTGATGTTGGTTTTTATGGATTCTATTCTGCTGGATGCAATAGTAAGAACTCCAGGTTCACTGATTAACAATTAGACCCGTAGCCCTTGCAGGCTACAGGTCAATAGCCCATGAGGCAAAGCCGAATGGGCTATTGACCTGTGGCCCTTGAGGGCGAAGGGTCTAATTGTTTTAGTATCACCCAACTAGTCGGACAGAAAAGGCAATAATAAAGTTGGGAAATGCAAGTTGAAGAAATATTTATTTGGGAATAAAACTAAAGAAAGCGTCCCGCTTTTCTCTACTTGAGGACCATTACTAATAGTCCTCTAGTAGCGTAGCCAATGAAAATGCAGGATTTGCATTAGTCCACTAGTTGGGTGATACTCATACAAGTTAGAACTTGACAAGGTTGTTGTGTAGCAGTAGCCCAATAGCCCAGTAGCTTTGGATACCCATTGATGCACTCTGGGCTCCCAGATTTTTGCTGCAGCTCCATTTCTTTTCATAGTTCAGGCTCCTGACTTCTCCCTCTTTGCACTCTGTATGCTGCTTTAAATATTCCATAGGTAGCAGCAGAGATGAAGTAGGTTTTATCGAAATGAAACTCATTTTAACCAAGCTCTTTGGGGCTAATCAATAACAATAATTTGAACCTCAAGTTCCTATCCAATTTGAACCAAGTTAACTGTAATGCAGCAGGAAGGGTAGCTTTCATGTAAAAGCACAGTTCCATGTTTTTTCTTGAACTGAGAACTTAAATTTGAAAAATAACTACCTTCTGTGTTAACTGAGGGGCAAGATGAACAACAGAGGAGCAAAATGCTTCCTGTGTGTATTGTATTAATATTGTTATTGTTATTTTTGTTATTAGTTAAATGGGGAACAAAAGAAATCATTCGTGCTTGCAGACTTAAGGGAGTTTTGGATTGTTTAGAACAGTTTTTCCTGTAGGCTGTTTTGTTAAATTCAATCCCTCAGGTCAAGAAATAGTAGGGTTATGCATTTCACATTAACAGCCACCTAGGTTCTTAAGTGGAGCTTCCCTGCTAGCAGAGGCCTCTTTTCTTTTGTGTTCCCTGGGCTGACGAGAACAGGAAAAGAGTCTCTTTTCCCGCTCTCGTCAGCCCAGGGAACACAAAAGACTAGCAGGGAAAAGTTGAGCTAAACTCGAGCAATTTTGACTTTCATGCTCAACCGATCACTTCTACCCTTTTTTCACTGAGCTCTTCAAATGCAGCATTTGAATTGAAGGAATTTTGAACAAGTTGTTATGGGTTCAGCAGCATACTATTCCTAGATTATGGGTGCCGAAAGGTAGGGTTATAGACACAGGATGTGTTCTTATAAGTTAACTCGTCAATTTTATTTTAGCCTGTCAGTGTTCAAGTCAAGGGTCTCTGGAAATTGCTTGTCATGAGGTTACTGGGCAGTGTCACTGCAAGGACAATGTTGAAGGCTTGAAGTGCAACAGCTGTAAACCTGGTACGTTCAACCTGGACAGCACCAATCAACATGGATGCTTGCACTGTTTTGGCTATGGGCGCGCTGTCAACTGTACGTCAGCCAATGGATTTGTTGCATCAACTACTACAAGTCAATTTGTCAATGAAACAGGTATTTTAGACACGTTTTTGGAGAGTGGGTTGTAGTTTTCCAGTTGCATCGGCATTGCAGGGCTTGTGGGGTCAAATCCCATACAAGCAAACCAGTCTCTAGGCAGTTAGCAGTTGGTCATCTCCATATCTGCATCATATCAACCAGAGATCTAAGGTTAAATCTGAACTAATCAGGCAAAGGTCCATACCATCCACACCTAACTTCTGTGTTAAGATGCAGTGGCTTGTAAGTGTAATTATTATTATGGCGGGCCCCGCGAGCGGGCAAGATGAAGCGAATTCTGTGCTCTGATTGGCTACCCGAGCGGGCAAGATGGGGCGCTCGGGACTGCCCGTTTCCCGCGCAAGAATAACAGAATGCGTAAAGTGGACTTGACCAACTTTCGTAACTTTTGACAATGTCGGCAATGGAGTCGAAAAAGGCGGCAGAAGACAGTCAAGACAAAGAAAAAAAAAAAGGAAAAGTGATATGATGGCATGGAAAGGGTTTTGCCTTACGGAAAACGATTAGAGAGAGGTATAGTCATATAATAAATTCTTTATTGACCAAGCTTTTTCGGTGGATGGATATCGGCCTGGTTCTTTTTTTTTTTAACGTTTCTTTGGCGTAAAAAAAAAAACTTGGCCAATATCCAGCCATCTTGACCTCACGCTTAGTCAATAACGCATATGTATGGTAAACTGTGATAATCTCTACGTATTATGATATACACAAATGCCAACTCCTTTTCCTTGCAGTGTTTAACTGGACTGTTGTAAACAGCACAGGCAGCCCAGTTGCATTTGCTGCCTCCTCATTCAATGGAATGGTTGTCACCACCCCTGCATCAGCATCTATGGTCTACATAGCAGCACCTTCTTTGTTCCTTGGCACCCAGTTTAGGTCTTACGGTCAGCGTCTTCATGTCAAAGTAAGTCGAATTCTTCGGTAATTATGCATTAACGTAGGATGCATTTTTCTTGCTCATGTAGACTTGCAAAATCCTATGAAAATTTGGTTATTGTCAGTGTTTTATGGAGACAAGGGCAAACTGGTGGAATGATTTAGGCTCTATGGCTGCTCTTCTCGGTAGTCCAGTATTCCTTCTTCCCATTGTAATTATTGATAAGTCCACAGAGTAGTTTGTACAGCGTGCCTCAATACAAATGCATTTTAGCTCTGGTTGCACAGTGCTTGTGATAGCAGGTCTACAAAGAGATGCTGGAACGTCTTTCAAAAAGCAGCCTGTTATAAAGCACAATATTACTTTGGTGTCATTCGCCAGAAACGAAACTTTAAACATGGTTTCAAAGCTCAAGGAAATTGGCCGGGAATTTTTCATCAAGTTTGGGGAATGCTTGATTCTGCACATTTGATTATATCCATACAGGTACCTGTCAATATCAATAATGATGGTGACGATTATTATTTTCATAGACATTGTTCTTGCTTGCCGCTAGGTTAATAACGGTTTATTTTATTGTTGTTAAGGAAACGTTTTTTTGCGAAAACAACTTTGGATCAAGTTTGTGTTGCTGTATTGCCAAATGGTTATTCATGTCTGCTGAATAAATTGGTGTCATTGAAGTGTTAAGAAAGAGTGTAGCTTGTATGGTAGACGCAATTGGAGACGTAGTAATAACAGAGTTGAGGAGTGAGAAAATTGGCAAGTCTGCCTGTTTTCAGTCCCCGTTATCAGGCAAGGATGCTCTGTTCCAGGCTTTGATAAAGGACATAAAGTGTGCCTTTATTTTTCCACATTTAGATGGAAATACGAGATCCTCGTAACGGTCAGAACCCATTCCGGTCAAACGCTGACGTCATCTTGGCGAGTGGACCCAAAGAAGCGGCGCTGAACCTTGTACCCTCACCGTCTCCCAACGTTACATCCTATCACGTGATTCTAGACGAACTGCACGTGGTCAACAGGGCCGCCTCACCGCTGGAATTCCAGTCCATTCTGGCCGAGCTGACTTCCCTTAAGATTCGTGCGACATACTACTCACACGGGAGCGTGACATTCAAGGAAATCACCCTAGAAACAGCCGTGAGAGGCTTGGGTACATCGGGAGAAATGAAAGTTGGATTTGTAGAAAACGCGACTTGTCACATGAACTACACGGGTCTGTCTTGCCAGAAGTGCGCACAGGGTAAGACACTGATTGTGTCTGTCTGGGTTTTCGATGTACGACTTATTAAATTGTGATTAAAAAAGTCAGTCACACAGTGCTATCTTTGATTCCAAGCAGCTCCCATTCCCGCTTTCACCATTGACGCAAATTTCCTGTCAGCATTAAATTAAAACGTCCTCCTTTCGGCCTCTTCAAACCTCTTGTTACGCGCTGCAAGGAAATAAAAGCATGCTCGGGGAGGGTTGTTTAGCTTTCCCGGCCAAACTGGTAGAACAAACCAACCAAGGTGAAGGAGACAAGGCCAAGGGCTTAATGAGTTGAGCCAAATCTCTGCCCCAGGATGTGAACATCTGAACTGAGGCAAAGTTTTTCATCCGATGCAAAATCAGCATGATCTCGCCAGTTAGTGGTCCGTTTCTTATAAATGAACAAAAATTTTCTGTTGTTTTTGTTCTTAGGGTTTACTCGTGAAGTCAATGGCAGTGGCCTACTCGGTCGATGTGTGCTGTGTTCCTGTAATAACAGGAGTACACAGTGTGACGGGGAGACTGGTGTCTGTGCCAACTGCAAAGTAGGTACCTATGGGGACCGCTGCCAACTGTGTACCAGTAATGTTCGGGGACCGGAGTGCAGTCGATGTGAAACCGGATATTGGGGGCTGTCAGTGAATGGCTGTCAAGGTAATTCTGAGCTTTTTTCCCCTTAAATTAGATCCCTTCTTAACCCTTGCGGGGACGAGGTCGGAGAGCTCGACTAAGAGTCTCCGATTACAACGCTGACTTTCACAGTTTACTGTGCGTTAACTTGTAGGACTAGCTAAGTTAAGGTAACAGTTATTTCAGGAGCTATGTTGTTTCGTTCCCTGATTGATCTAACTTACTCCGATTATTACCTGGTTTACCTATGGACAAAACATTTCCTTGATCTGCCATTTAACGAAATTGCCTTCTTTCTGCATGGACCATTTTCTTTTTCACTATTGTATGAAAGTGGGTGTGGCTCATTTTGAATGCTCTTATAGTAATATGCTTCCTCGTCACTCTAATTTACATCAAACTGTTTATTTTGTAATTCTCTCTGGGCCTAGCTTGTCACTGCTACACCCCTGGAACAATCTTTGGCAACGACACGTCGTGTGACCAAGTGACGGGTCAGTGTAAGTGTAACGCAACAGCTAACATTGGCGGAAGGCGTTGTGATACGTGCAGGGAAAACAGCTGGAATACGTCAGCTGTACTGTTCAACTGTAAAGGTAAACGTGATGTTGCTTTAGAAGCAGGCCTTTTCGTCAGTCGACAAGTTAATTCTCCATGTATTCCTTCTCTATGCTTGGCACTCTCCATTCCCCTTCTCTGTGCACAGTCGTCTAAGGTAGCCCTGTTATTTTGATCTTTCTCCTTGTAGAATGTCCTACATGTTATTCGTCTGTTGAAGAGGACGTGAATTTGCTGCGAGTCCATATTTCGAGCTTGCAAGTTCAACTCTCGACCTTCCTAAACCAACCCTCGATGCTCCACAACCGCACATTTGTTGAACGCTTGCGTCAGCTTGTCAGAGAGATCAGTGGACTCACACAAACAATCAACGCTGCCCAAGAGGCAAACAGTAACTCGACAGCTCAATGGCTCTTATTTTCTGTGGCTATGAACGATGTAAGTGCTGTGTTAAACGAAACGATAACAATTTGGGTCAATCGAACGCTCCACTCCACGGCCGTTGTGGAAGGTAATAAGAGGGAGACTGAAGCCACCGTGACAGAGATACAGGGTATCGTGACTGAGGCGTCACATTTCTTGGAAACTGCAATTGGTCCGAAATTTAAGCAGGCGGAAACTACATCCAATTCCCTTGCGAATCTAGCAGGACAGTTAGCGAATCTTAAACACAGCATCAAACTAGAAGAAAACCGTACTGTTCTGGCGAAGAAAACAATTCGTTCACGTGTGGAACACGCGGTGGAGATTGCGAATAAGTCCGCTGAAATGGCGCGAAATGTTACCGACACGCAGGCTCATGTTGCTGCTTTGTTGCGCCAGCTGCAAGAGAACGCTTCTGCGGCACATGTTCTCGGAGAGCGGACGGTGGCGATGGCGTCTGACATGCTGGCAACGGCAAGCAGAGCATATGATCACAGCTTACAGAAGTTGAACGAGACCAGTCAAGCAAACCCCAATAGAAGTGGAGTAAGTATGCCTCAATAAATAAAATATATATATATATTTCCTGAGGAGTGAATTCCACGTTAAATTTCACGAGAAGCTGATATCGCATGAATGGCGAAGAAAAAGTAACCACAAAACAACTTTCTCGCGACTCATGTCAATACCCTCGCCTCGTCAGCCAATCAGGATGCGAGTTTTCTCTGGCTTGTGTGATTCTACGTGAAGTTTTCGGGGCGTTTAATAGGTCATTTCGGATTTCACGTCAGCCTCTTTTCCACATCAGCCTCTTTTTCACGTCAGCCTCTTTTTCACGTCTGCCTCTTTTTCAATGCGAGTTTTGTGATGGTAACTAGTTTTACTCTGCATGTGAATAGAAACTCATTTTCACACTTCGTACTTAGACTCGCTTTGAAGAAATGGCCTCTTCCAGAGGGAAGAACCTTTTGAGTCAGTTGTAAACTTAGCGATTTCTTCCATGATGGAAAGTGTTTTTCCTTTATATGTGGTGGATTAGAATCGGTTTTAGATTGGGTTCATTTGTTGCCTTCTTTATCAAAATGAGCATGCATCTGAGTACTTGCAATCAGCTGGACATAAGTACCAAGGAGATTAGATAGATATCTAAACCTTTGAGTCAAGGATTACGTTCCAAGGAA
>BLFK01000383.1:56394-79194 GCA_014634185.1 Astreopora myriophthalma | reverse complement strand
GAAATATACAAAGGTCTTATTGAGCCACATTTCGATTACTGCAGTGCTGTGTGGGATGGCTTGACCCAACAGCTTAGTGAAAAACTTAAAAATCGTGCTATCAGTCATCACTAAGTCTAACTATGATACGAGTTCGAGATATCTTCTTAACTCGCTTGGTTGGGACAATTTATCGGTTAGAAGGGCTAAACAAAAGACTAATTTAATGTACAAGTGCATTAATAATCTCGTCCCAGGTTATCTCTGTAATTTGTTTGCCCCAAGAACACCGAATTACTATTTTCGCAATGCGAAGAAAAAATGATTGCTCCCAAAACCAAGAACTGATTACATGAAGCGTAGCTTTGGTTATAGTGGCGCCGGCTTTTCTGTGGAACAATCTTCCTGAGGAAATGCGTAGAGCAAATTCCTTAGGTCTCTTTAAGAGAAGTTCCCATAGATGGTTTTCTGATCAGTACTCCCACACGGCAAACATGTAAAACAGTTTTGAGAATTTTAAAATTGATTTTCTATGTTAGACTGATGTTTTTACCGTGTATAAAGTTATCATTCATTCATTCAAAAATGCCGGGTAGTGTAACCTGTATACTGTGCATCGCACTGATTATAATTGTACACCACGTATTGTTGGTTAATTAAAGGCGATTTTGGTTCACGCACTTTAAGGTCTTCACTGAAATTTCGGCTTCTGAACACTGGTTGAAGAGAGTGATCGATTTCCTTACTCAAGTCAGGTAGTTGTATTTTTCACTGCATCGGCCGACTTTTCAGTGATGTTCAAATGGCAATGCCACTCGATGGTAAAAATTGTAGAAAATTAACACTCACTGCATTATTAGATTAGGTATTTGTTAAGAACACTTCGTCTTTTTTTTCAATGAAGCTTTTGGAAGACATGAAGAGGGAAGCAGCCATTGCAAGGGATCTCTCTTCGCAGTACCACAGACAAGTCAGCGATTTATACCAATCAAGTACTGCTGTTATCAACCAGGTCAACGCAGCCATTGAAAGATCAATAGTCCAGGATGAGGAAGTACAAGCCGTGTACAACAATGCTTCGCAAGTCCATCAAGACTCCGACGCTACATTGACTGCTGCCCAGGCTGCTGTTTCAAGAACTCGCCGCTTGCACAATCAAGCGCAAAGGATGTTGCAGGTCGTGCAAAATTTTGAGAATGAATCTCTTCAGGCGCAGGCTTCTGCTAACAAGGCTTTGTCGGGTATTCCTCGTATTCGGAACACCACGCACGAGATTATAACGGAAGCATCCATGGCAAACGAGTCGTCTGCAAACACGCTTTCCACAGCTGCAGAGGCCTTGCGGCTTGGAAGCAAGGTTCACAATCTTTCTGTATCCGAGAAGGAGGTATGCTTCCTTTTTGATATGTTTTTTTTTTTAACTCCCAAAACAAATATATTGCGCTCTGGATATAATCATTTCATCCGAAATCGGTTGGAAAAAGATATTGGACACACACGAAATCGGTTGAAAAAAGATATTTGGACACTTCTACCTGTCGAAAGAATTGATGACTGAAGAAAGGGACAAGTGATAAATCGTGAAAAATGTCTTGCTGTTTAAAACAAATCCAACCAAAGCTTATGAAGAAAAGCGCAATGAATTTACGTGATAATTGGGCTCAAAAGGCGGGTAAACTATGCTTCCCCTTCTTCTGCGCATCCGTGGTAGAGAGAATATCTTAAAGGTTTAAAGTTCGTGGTAGAATCAGTTGTCCCATCATGGCATTTTAACATTAGTACCATACTCGGTGTCGGATACTGTAGCGGACCATCGGACACCGCCGATTAACGTTTCCCAATTTTTTTCCCCCGATTTCTTCTCACACTAATTGCTGCTTTCCGCGCTGCGTCTTGCAAAGGTTGCAGAGAGAGCTCTTCGTCTTGCTAACCAGTTAGACAACGAAACTTCAACAGAGGACCCGATGATGAACAACACTGTGGAAAATTTCATAGTGAGAGAAATAGAACCAGTGCTGAAGCTCTGCCAAAACCTCTCTACTATGGCTTTCAATGCGTCCAACAACAGTTCAGCCCTCCTGAGGCGAGCCGTTTATATAAATGCCACTGTCCAGCGGCTGGGTGTTCTAATAAGGCGCTTGCTCAACGAAAGCTCTGATTTGCCCCGAGTCAGTGCCAACAATCTTCCTACTCTCAGGGGAGAAGTAAGCTCAGCTAGACAGCTGTTTGAGGCGTTACAACTCGAGCCGCATTTGGCGGAGTTAAGGAAAGGAATTCAACTGCAGAAGGAGAAGATGGTTTTGTTCAAATCCCGGATTCGTCAGCTCCGATCCGATGTTGACGAAAAGAAGAACTTGTTGTTGTCGGTACCATCGGAGAGCCCGTGTTGATTACGAGATAACTAGGTCATTTTGGCCTCGGTTAGATATGCAGTCAACTCGCAAATGTAATCATGCCGTTAGATCGGTATTAAACACAAGCGAGACTCGAGTTTACGCCGCTCTCGTTTGTTTCAAACCTTTTCAGTCCACTTAGGGGAGTATTAAGTAATAACGATGAATGAACAAGCAGTCTAAGTCAGCTTAGTTTAAGACTTACATTAAAGAAAATCATTGCGTTTATATGTAAAAAATGTAAATGTAACTGGACGCGTTAACGTGGGATGCGTTGATCGATGAATGGCTGCCAACAGTCACAGTGTTTATACGAACAAATACACTTAGTGGAAATGCTTATGGCTACATTCAGTACAGCATTTACAAACAGTGTTGCTTGTACTATTGTACGGTAGATTTCGAGAGTAATTTTCCGTAAATTGTAGCAGGCTTCCAAATAGTGACCTATTGCAAATGAAAGATGAATCTTTCAGTTCACGGCTCTAACAGAATCCGTTTACTTTTAAATTTCACTGAATCTGATTGTGTTGGAGTGAATCCACTTGGCTGTGGTTAAGATGAAATATACTTGACTTTATATGGAGAAAATTCATCCCGGCAACTAAGCTAAAGTTACGATCAATAAACGGCGTATGTATGATACCGAAAATATTGATGACTTCTCCAGCTTTTTCTTTAGTTTTACACGTTCATACAGTCATTGTTTACAGCCCAACGAACGAGCGATCGATCGAGCGCCCGCATCATTCCGTTCATCACAATAACTCTTTCATTGCGCATACTCAATTCACGAGTTAAGAAGAAACTCCAGGCGACAATTTTAACGGAATTAGCTTTGTTCTGATTTGACAAGAATCAACTTCGTTTGCTTTTCAGGTGGTTAGCTGTTCATTTAGAATTTGTAGGAAACCTTGTCACATTTTTCGCGGCTTTGTTTTCCGTTATTAACCTCCATTCCCTGCAAAATGCACTTTTTGGTTTGTCTGTCTCCTATGCCCTTCCGTTGGGTTTGGTTTGTTGCTAAATATGTCATTAGCTGCTGCAGAAATCTCGGCTGATTATTGCAAAACCAAAGCCAGTTTGTGAAGCCAACGCTAAGCACGGGGAAGTTATTTTGGTTGTGCTCTTTTGATTGGTCCAGAGTGAGCCAGAGTTTTCGGCCCCCAGTTTCATTCAACTCGGTCAGTTATGCGATGAACCTCCAATGACCGTAAACTCCCCAAGCAACCTCATGGTTTTTCAATGTGTGTCCAGTATTGTTCTCATGAGGCCTTTCCTGAAGCTAATGTATTACATTGTGAGCCCGCGTGAAGGAGTGGTAACGAGCGATCACAGGAAATTCCCACGTACGTTGTCGAACGCAGGTGGTACCCTCATGTTTGAACCTAACAGCCAGTAAGTTTATTCACTAACTCACACACACTTAGCTACGGGGCCCGCAAAGGGCCATTATAAAACATAATTATTTGACGACTTATTTCTGCAACTCGGTAGCCCGAGTTTGTTAAAAAATTGTGCTAGAACATAGTCGAGGAGATCCTCTACTAACTATGATCAAAAAGTTGACGCGCCTCCTACTGTTCGCAAATGATCATATGCCCTCAGAGATAAGCTCTGACCAGGATATCTTTGAGGGATTTTCCTTTGCGATATGATAATGGGGGAGACTCCTTAAATGTTTCTCTTAAGTGTGGTTGACTTTGAACTAGGTGCCATTTCCCCATAAGCACGTTCTTTAAGTTAGGAAGTGCCGGGTGATACTGTTTGACAAAAGGCAGTATTCTTCATGTGCTAGTAGAAGACATAACATTATTTCTGCGTGGTTGTATCCAAGTTTGAATTGTCGCTTGATATTAAGTTCATCACGAAACTCCAGACCCAAACGCCCCGCCATCTTTTTACTTATCGATCCAGTCAACGCTCGGACAACAGAACAATTCGATAACTTGTTCGATGACTCAGTCGTCAAATAACTCGTCAAGTAACTCGTCCAATAACTTGTCAAAGAATTATGTCTTACAATGGCCCTTTGCGGGCTCCGTACTTGACAGTGTATGAGGCGGATGCAAGACTTAAGCAACACTCGCCATGTACCTTTTTTGCTGTTATTGTTGTTTTTGCTTTTTGACGAATGAAAACTGGTTTTAACTTAACCTCACTTTTGCATTGAACTTTAAACGAAACTGAACTGTTTCTTACCACAAGTTGTGAGGATAACTCCAAAATGGGTAGGAATATTCCTTGCCAGCTGAACTGGCCATGTCTGTTTTGGAACAGCACTTTTTCACGGGTAGTGGGTGGGCGGTCGCTTTTCCATAGATTACGTTTTATATTTATTACATAGTTGTTGATCCAAACTGAATAGCCTCGAGTTGCAGTTAATGCAGTGACAATGTAAAAGGTATCAATCCAAAATTATTCCTTTTAAAGTTGCATCACAAAACTTATCCATCGAAGATCTCTTTCAACATATAAAGTTGCAAAATACATTACACAAACTCTGCTAGAGATCAGAAGAGCTATTCAAACATTAAGGGGCGACGTTAAAAGGGTGTTTGCTGCGAACAAAACTGATGCATATATATAAATATCGTTGCAAACGTCAATAATCATAACTGGCTGGAAGTGTGCCTCTGACAAAACGTACATTGTACAGAGGGACCGTGTGATGAGTCATGTAGTAGCTCCCGCAGGGCCTGAGTCATCGGTTTGTCTACCCTTCCGGCGTACAATAAAACTTTCTAGATAGAGGGAAAAAAATAAAAAAGCAACAGGAACAGCACATGTAACCCTAAAAACAACAACAGCTGCTAAACTAGACGACCAGTAGAATTACAAGCTTACGAGAGCCGCTGCTACACCAAGGGTGTGATTCGTGTTCGTTCTGATGCAACGTTCGCCGACAGATCAGTTTCGTCTTTTGCAATACGAAGAGTTTTCATCTTGAAAAGTATACTCAAACTTTCGTCCTGCGTTATTTTATTGAAATGTGTCACTTCTTAATTCTATCGTGCATCACTCGGGTCTGTCCAACGTCACACACTGCAACGCAGAAAGAAACCGGACTGTTCATTACCAAGACTACCTTCAAAACAAACCTACGTTTTTGATACTTAACAGTTTGTTAATTAGTGTACAAACCTTTTGACTTTGTGATACACTAAACATGTTCCTTTTGCACATACTCTAACGACGTCTTTATTTTAGAATTATTCTAATGCAATGCAGGTATTACTCGGATGGTGTAAACATCACGATATTTTGGATTCCAAAAGAGACAAAAATTGTATTTAAGTAATGGGGAAATAGTGAAATAACAATTTGTTAGGGAAGATAAGAACCAAAGAGACAAGAATAAATGCAAGCATGACCAGGATGGTGAAGGATGCAGAAGATTGAAACGGATTACAAACGATCTTTTTGATAAATTGAGGCTAAACTCGTTGGCACTTTAGTGACAGCTATAACTAGTTACCAAGACTACCATCGACGAAAAGAGACGTTGCAAATGGTCGTAAATAGTCATGTATTTGAACTTTTATTTCGATTTTTGCGAACTGATGATTTGTCGTATTCTGGTCCCAGGGGTTTTCCTTTCTTCTCTTCTGACGAATTTTAGCCGCGAACCGTGAAGCGGTGAGAGAAAAAAAAACCCTCTGGTACCCGTGATTTCGAAAGTATTTTTCTGCATCTTGTATCCATGACAACGCTCGATTGCAACAAAGGCGGCCAACCGGACGAAGCGTTCTCTTATCCTTTAAAACTTCAAACTATCTGCGATCGGTTGGTTAACTTTAATTCACTGGGGTCTTGCTCAAAGTTGAAAGGTATATCGAAAGCGGAAGATTGTTTCGGACCGTTTCGGCATAGAAGAAGCGCCGATCAAGACTCCAAGGATGACTGTCAGCAGGGCTGCGATCATCTGTTCGATTCTGGCGGCATTTATAGCAGAGATCTCGGGCAATGATACTGGATGTGACTTCAATAAAGTTTGCTTACCTGGACCAAGGAACATAGCTCAGTTAGCTCACAGAACTGTGACTGCTACCAGTACGTGTGGAAACCCAGCCTCCGAATACTGCCGTGTGAAGCCTTTGAATAACTGCTTTATGTGCTACAGTGGTAATCATACCGTGGACATGATGACGGACGATTTTTTGAGCACGAGATGGCAGTCTGAAACGTGGTGGGATTGGTATACAAATAACAACAATACAGACGAACCTCTGAGGGTTAATGTGACTATCTCTTTTAACAAGAGTTATGTCATAACTGGAGAGATTCTCTTGATCTTCAAGTCCCTACGACCGATCAAAATGATTCTCGAGAAATCCGACGACAAAGGGAAAACGTGGACCGCGCTTCAGTATTACGCAGAGGATTGCATTGATAGGTTCAACGTTTCAAGTACACCCGTGGAAAGCATTTCCGAAGGCAACTACGATCTTCATTGTGTGGAAGAATTTAGCGATTTTATCCCTCAGGAAGATGGTGAGGTGTCATTCGACTTCTTGCGGCGTTACTCGAAGAGCCACTTCTGGAATGGCACGTTGCAAGAGTACCTCACGGCTACAGACATTCGTGTGCAAATGTTGCATCCCGGTACTGAGGGTCAAGATAACTTAGAGATCAAGACAAGGGAAATCCTTCGTCAATATTACTACTCCATTGGAGATCTGAAAGTGATTGCTCGGTGCCAATGCCATGGGCATGCAAAATATTGCGATTATCCGGATCGAAGAGGCAAAGATTGCGACTGCTCACACAACACTGAAGGCGAAGATTGCGAGAGGTGCAAACCACTTCATAACAACAAGACCTGGAGGCCTGCCACCTCAGAGAGCGAACCTAATGTTTGTGAAGGTAGGCACTTAAAAATAAAACCTCAATATTAGAGCTTTAGTCGCGAGCGCCAACATACAATATGAAGCTCGTGGTTTTTTCCGCATGGATGAAGAATCATGTACTGACACTTCAATTCCTCAATTGATCTTGGAATTGTTAGCCACATTAGAAGTCATCATTATCATTTTATTCCTCACGTGAAATGCTCGAATGTTTTGTAGAACTTCATGTCAATTTTCGCGGGGAAGCACTGTAATTAATGAGCTGCTGCAACCATTTACTATTACATGTATAACTGAGATGTTTCTTTTTTGCATTTTGGCTGTTGCAGCACACATTTTCAGATCAAGACCATTCCGAACGATTTCGCCTCAGTTTCACTCTCTCATAAGGGACAATCCAATTGAATTTTATGATAACTGTTAGGCGTTTACAAATCGTAAGATAAAATAATTTCCTGACTTTGAAGAGTACAGCTTTTAGCGAACAACGCGCGTTGCTGGGAAGGCTTTTAAATCTATGTGGCCTTTTGTCCGTGGCCTTGCGCTGCAAAGGTATTTATTAAAGCACCCCAAATTAAAGTTTAACGTCGTGAGAAAAATAGCTTACGGCAGATTTCTACCCGTTGCTAACGGTTTGTTTTCACGTCCTGCTTACTCAACATGGAAGTACAAACATTCGTGTCATTAGATTAAATGCTAAGAAATTTCAAGTCTTGGCGATGATGGAATTTTTATTTTATTTTCATCATTTTTATCTGATATTGCTCTTGGAAAGTTTATTAATGTTAAGAAATTACTAAAATATAACAGAATTTGGTAATGTTTGGAATCTTAAGTATAAACTGTGTTCTTTAGGCGAAGGACAAAGTATTTTTGGAGATCCTGGTTGTCAGGGTTACTGGTGAAGTAAATAAGTTAATTATTAAACATGCAGATCCAGTGTTTTCTCCCTCTTCAAGCTGTTAGGAAGTTAACCCCGGGTCAAACGTCATGGCAAGATCCTTAAAGATCCTTAAAGATATTGGCAAGATTTCTGAGGATCCTTGTAAAGATCTTTGAAAGATTTTCATCTGGGCATGACATTTGGATCAGCTGTCGAACCCAGTTTAATCAAATTGTCTTGTTCAATGCAATGATATGGCGCAACGCTTCAACTTGGCCTAACTGACTTAATTTGTTCTGGGTAACACATGCCAGCAACAAATGACTTGGTGATAAAGTTGTGACCCTCACATAATTTAGTTATTACATTTAAAAATGGTTGATAATAATGATATGAAGTGTTTACAATTTCAAACAGTATAAAAAGCAAAATTTAAAATTTGTCACCCAAAATTCTTCAAAATAGCTGGGAACAATTCCGATTTAGCTGATTCTTGATTTTGATGTCCTTCCCTCCTCCTTGCCCCCCCCCCCTCTCCCCTCCTGGAGTGATTATTTTCTTCCATGGGCACCTTTTGCTTCCTGATGGTATTAAACTAGTTTGGGCTTGTAATTTTCTTGCAATGCCAATGCCTCGTGAAATATACCAGTACGTCTTTTTCTTTTAGAGTGCCAGTGCTACAAGCATGCTACCAGCTGCCATTACAACGAGAGTCTTGGCCATGGGGTTTGTGACAACTGTGATGATAACACTACAGGTGTTTTCTGTGACAAGTGTGTTGACAAGTTCTACCGTAACATGAGCAAGGCCCTTCAAGATCCTGAAGTTTGTCTGCGTAAGTACTCCTATTAAACTTTCAAAAAGCCAAAAGCAGGCCCATAGGGAAGGGGGGGGGGGGGGGGGGGGGGGGGGGGGGGGGGGGGGGGGGGGGGGGGGGGGGGGGGGGGGGGGGGGGGGGGGGGGGGGGGGGGGGGGGGGGGGGGGGGGGGGGGGGGGGGGGGGGGGGGGGGGGGGGGGGGGGGGGGGGGGGGGGGGGGGGGGGGGGGGGGGGGGGGGGGGGGGGGGGGGGGGGGGGGGGGGGGGGGGGGGGGGGGGGGGGGGGGGTTGACGGGTGCACCTGCACCCCCCCTCATGCTGCAGAGGTCCACTTTTTTGTTAACCAATGATTTAAAAAATGTGAATTGATAAAAAATATATGTAGTATAGTTCTGTTCTGATTCCCTGTTCTGTTTCACTGAAAGATCATGATGATCAGCACTGCTGGTCATCATAGTTTGCTGCAGCAAACCCTTTTGAATGGTGACATTTTTCTCTAAAACTGTAAAATACATACATAAAGCAGTCTCTGTGCCAAAAAAAATTCATTAAGTTCAAAAGTTTGAGTAATATCCACATTTTTTAGTGCGCTTTTGGCTGCCTGTTTTCATATCATACTGCCTTCAAAACACACGAAATGCAGTCTCAGATGACATAATTTTCAAAATTTCCCTCTGGGCTGCTCGCACCTCTAGCACTTGTTTGGTCAGTCTCTTTGTTGGATTGCACCCTCCACCCTTTCCAGGCCCCTTAAGGCAGCTAGGTTTTCTTGTAGCCCTGAATCCTCACCTGCAATTTTATCTTGAACTGCTGATCACTTTTCAGTAGTAAAAAAATTGTGCACATGAATAAAAACTCATTTTCATAAGAAACACTTTGCACTGTACACTCGCTTTGAAAAAGAGGCCAAAGTAAACTCAGAAATGGCCAATTGGTTTGAGGCACCTTAATCTTGTTTTGGATAACATTTTGATGTACATGTACAGTACATGTAGTGTATGATCAAGCGCAATGGGAATATTCAGCGTTCCATGGTAACAATTAATGTTTTTAAAGGAAGCCAATTCAGAATTCTGAGAAAGTGTTAGCGTCAATTTGATGTTTTAATATTTGAAATGCTAATTTGAATATCCAAACAGATATGCTAAACTTTTTGTTTAACTTAGAACTATAGTTTTAACTTGATGAGCTATGTATAGATTTCATTGTAGATACTTTTTGACTTGATAATGGCATTAGGATAGTCTTGAAACATTGTTTTTAGCTTTGTTAGCCCTTTTTATCTCAAAATGTTTTTTAAAAATGTCTTAACACAATTTTTATCATGAAATCTATGCCTTCTGTAAGTCACTAATTGTATGAATAAAAAATTATTAGTAAATCATAAAATAATAGTAAAAAAGCAAAATTTGAACTGAAAAGAATGAGCAAATCAATTTTATGTTCTGGACATTTTCTTGTGTTTTAGAGAATTAATTACGTTCCAATGGACTGTCTTTATTGCTTTGATTTCTCTTTCAATTTAGCCTGTGACTGTTTCATGCTTGGCATCACAAACAATGGCACATGTAATCAAACAACAGGACAGTGTGAATGTAAGCTGAATGTGACAGGTCAAAAATGTGACGCATGTGAAGATACTTTCTGGGGTTTTGATCTTCCTCCTGTAGGCGACTGTCAAGGTAAAGTTATTTGGTTTCAACTTCTGGAGTTCTGGACCACCCATGTTTGAATGGGTGAATCTCTCAGTTTACAAAGTCTGTCCAAGCATCAGGCTGAATTTCATAGACTACTGGTACTCACTACATTTGCAGCCAGGAAACAAGATGATTTGTAGGGGAAGGTACAAAAGTTGGACCGATCAACTTGGATCGCTTGAGTTGAGTCGAGATAAAAACGGCTTTTTATTAGCAAATACGATATGATTTGCTCACTTTAAGTCTAAGGCTAGCGCTAGCGTTAGGGTTGGGGTGATTTCTGGAGGCCTTATTTGTTTTTAGGTTGACCTGAGTCAAAATAATCCAAGTTGATCTAGTCCGCCTTTTGTACCTGCCTGATCTGTCGTGTTATACTGTGGTGAAAACGAATTTGGTGGTTCATGAAATTCAGCCTTTTAAGGTTGAGCTTTGTTTGGCAGTTCAATTTCATTGCTGCATTTGACACTCATTTTATAGTCAAACTAGGTAAAGCACACCCTCTAATTTGTACTGATGAATGGATTATTTTAATTGAATCCATTGATAGCTTCACAGTGCTTCTTTACAACAACAGGGTTATGGTCAGAGTAAGGCTTGTTGTTAGGTTGGTGTCAGGGGAACTGTTTTTTATGTCCACCTGGGAGTACTAAGGGTATTAAAGGAAGTAATTTTGTGACTTCTACATGTATTTGCCCACATTTCTGGATGCAAGTGATGTGAAGTTGAGAAGAGGGGTACTACTTCTACTTATTATGTAAACACCATTGAAATACTACCTCTTACTAACTGAGTTGGAGGGCCATACTGCAAGTTATGGCCCATGTTTTTTCCAGTTTGATTTATGGCCCAAGTGCGAAGCATGACGGCCATGAATTAAACTGGAAAAAACAAGGAGGTGTAACTTACATTACGACCTGACAAAACGAGGTTAGTAAGATATTTATCATATCTCCTTGAAAGGAATCAAACAGGAAAGCACACTCTGAAATTTAGCAGGCCATGCTGTAGAATACGGCCTGCTAAATTTGCCAGTCATGGCATACATACTATCTGAGAGAGAAGAAATTACATGACCACTTGGAGATACAAAATTTATTTTCTCGTGTTGAAAAAAACTCAAAGAGAAATTTCGTATCTCCACGTGGCCATGTAATATCCTCTATTTCTATTTTATTACATCTGTAACTGATAAAATGCAACATTCGCACCACATCAGTTTACAAAATAAATGAATTTAAAAAATCTATAAGTCGTCATGTACAATACAGGATACCTACATTAAGATAGAAATTTGTAATTATCCTACAGAAAAAGTTAACAGTTATTCAAAATATAAAACCACCTCCTTGTTCAAGGAGAAGGTGGCAAGGTCTCAAACAGCAAAATTAGTGAGGGTGCATTTCATTACATGGATATCAGATTATCTCCATGTTAAATGCCAATGGGTCTTTAACCATTTAATCACCGCGAGGTGCCCCAGTGACAAGTAAAATCATCAGGTGTTACACACAGTAAAATCTACAAATGGCACTTTTGGGAGTTAAAGGGTTAGTAACACCAGCCATTGTATTCAAATGACTTGTAAGAAATTTCCGGCAATATGTGAATATCTCTTCACTAAGTTTAACATTTTTGTAGAATGTAGTTGCAATGGTAATGGTACTATGAATGGAACGCTGAGCTGTAATCAAGACTCAGGCGAGTGCCCGTGCAAGGACAACATCCATCAACGTACCTGCTCTGAGTGTAGAGATGGCTTCTTCTTATTCCCAACCTCTGTTGATGCGGACTGTCTGCATTGTGACTGTGACTATGGTGGAAGTATGAAAAAGATCTGTGAAAAAGAAAATGGTTGGTATTAAAACGGTTAATTGATACTATTTATTTTGTTGTTGTTGTTGTTGTTGTTATGTGCACTGCTCAAATCCTGTTACTTTTTAGTGAGAACAAAATTTGTGAACTTGGTAGTAAGATTGCATGTTGTAACCTCACCCAGTTGACATAAATTAATGTCAAAAGTTCCTAACCAGTGTAAATACTTTGTAACACACAGGTACCTAGCCTGTCATGCAAATTTGAGTTTTGACTACTGAGAATCACATTGTTAAAAAATAGATGATATTTAAGAAATAGAGAACACTTTCCGTGTTCTCTACAGCACGCAATTTACACGTCAGCACACACGACAGCACACACGTCAGCACACATGGGAATGCCGTGACTCTTGTCCGTGACTACATCAACTTCTGTGTTTCTATCGAGTTATAGAAACACGATTATTAACCAATCAGCGTGCATATTTTCCTTGAGCTATTTTCTAAATGGCTATAGTAATGTTGTAATTAAACATACTTATGTTTTGTTATAGGAACATGCCTCTGTCAGAACCACATTGAAGGAAAACGCTGCACAAAGGCTACTCCTGGGTTCTTTGTTGCTTCCTTTGATCATCTGAAGTATGAAGCAGAAGATGCCATGGGAAGTTACACATTGAAATCTTACTTTACTGGAGTAAACCAAGAATTTACCGGAAGAGGCTATGGAAAGATTGGACAACATCAGTTCATAACCTTTTTTTTAAATAATGACAGATCCTCAAGTTTTAACTTCTCCAGCCACATAGTTATTCGCTACACCAGCATGAAAGAAGATAATGTGACACTCAGGCTCTCTGTTAGTTCGTGCAACTCTTCCAACTGTCGTGAAATTAATAATTTCACAATTGTAGTTCTATCACCTGGAACTGGTTTAGCTTGGATATCAGCAGAACCTGTGTATTTTCACGAAGGACTAGTGTATTATTTGAACTTGACATTCATTGAAGGAATGTATGCCAACTCATCAGTGGAGATTGATTCACTGATTTTACTCCCAAATGTGCGTGATGTTAGGATTTATAAGATGGCTCAAAGTGTTGGTTCAGTCCATGGCATGAGTTTAAACCAGATTGAGGATTGCTGGAATAATTCTACCACAATTTCTGGGTTACTTAATAGCCCTGGTGTTTGTAACAATGTTACATTCTCGGTTATGGCAGACGTTTTTGATGGAGCCTTACGTAAGTATTATTTGATGGTTTGTAAAAAATAATTCCTCATAAACAGGTCCATTTGAAACCAGCAAATGAATAATATTACAGGAATTTATTTTCTAATTTGGTGTATTGTAATTTAATTCTTGTTGAAATTAATGCTAATTTTCCATCCTCCCAACTTAAACACTGTTTAATTTATTGGTTCCAGGCCAAGATGAAAGTCTGTAGTACAATCAATGTTTGAAGCTCTCTCAAGAATAATTTAAACATAATGCATTTTGAATTATTTTAAGGGTGTAGAGATGAAATGTATATTCTTTTAATTGCTTGTTTATTGGGTAAGCATAAAATTATGGTCTCTTTGCAGCTTGTGCTTGCAACCGTACAGGAAGTGAGAATGGCACAATATGTATGCAGTTAGGAGGCCAGTGCCGCTGCAAGCCTGGAGTATCAGGACGTTCTTGTGACCGTTGTTTGCCAGGGTATTTTAACTTCACTGACAGTGGATGTACAGGTACGGCTGTAGTAATACATGTAGCTCACTTAAATTGTGTTGTTAAAAATCAGAAATAACATCATGGAAGCTCATCTATGTTTTATGAGCTGCCCAATATCCACATACAGAATATGTTGTACTCTACATCTGTAGCTTCATGGTATACTGTAATAATCTGACCGGTTTCTGTGGCAGTGTTTCAGTGATAACTCAATACATTCACATTCACAAGTGAAATTGAAATGAATTTCAAGAGGCTAATTTGCTGGTTTCTCCAAAGAAAGTGTTGTGGTCTTGACCACCCATCCCCACCCCTTCAGAAATTTCAGTTTAGCTCCTCAAGGATAAATTTGGAATTTCTAGCCCCCTTTCCCCATTGACTTAACCGTAACCTTTCAATGGTGTGAGTATTTTCTGGAACTTCACAATGCCTATTAATTGAAAAACCTAGTACACTCCTGAGGGTAACCTGTAATGGACTGTAATTATTTAACATACACAATTAGGAATACACCATCAATCTGGGGTTGATCTGCACCTTTTACAAGACCTCACAGGACTGGTTCAATGCAACCTAGCCCTTAAACAATAGAGGCGCAGTATATGAAGATCCAATGAAATAAGAGGTTTTAAAGGGTATAACATGACCCAAGCCAGGTCCAATCTGCATCAGCAGGCTCATTGCAAAACAAACGAAGATGCCTCAGAAGATGAAAGGAGATGTTCACATCAAACAAACCTCTTTCTCTTTTTCAGCTTGTAACTGCAATAATCTGGGATCATCAGATTTAGTATGTGATCCAGTGACTGGCCAGTGTCCATGTAGGGCTGGTGTGGTGACGAGAACCTGCAGCAGGTGTAATGCAAGTTACTATGGCTTTCACACTGGAAAGGGATGTGTTGAATGTGGGTGCAATGCAAGTGGTTCAGCAGATCTTCAGTGTGACTCGAATGGAGTTTGCCCTTGTAAGAACAGCACAAGTGGTACCAAATGTGACATGTGCCGTTCAAACTTCTTCAATTTCACATCAGAGGGATGTCAGTGAGTAACTGGATGATGATGTGATTTGTTTCATTCACTTCTCCACATCCACATAATTTTCTAAAAAATGATTGAAAATCCTATCCCTAATTTGACTTAATTTGAAATGTTTATATAGAGCATTCTTAAAACTATTAGCAGATGGCGAGGTGCGTAGCTTAAGCAGGAGGTGATTCCAACATTTTGGAAGCTGTCACGGAAAACATTTGGCCTCCCTCCCTCACTGTATTTTATCTTTCTAGCTAATATATTAAGATTGGTGCCCCATGTATTTCCACTGTGCTAGCTGCTGTTTAGCTCTAGTATTTCTTTTATGTAATCAGGGCAAGCACCCGTAATCCTTTTATAAGCTATCAAGCATCTTTTAATGTCAGACTTGACGTAATATGGCACCCATCCAAAGGTATTAAATAGATCTACACTGCTATGGCATTTTTGGGCGTCAAGGATGATACGGGCACAGCGTTTTTCGCAGCCTTAAGATCTTATTTATGTTGTTGTGGCTGCAACAGCTTGTCCATGTTGGCATGACAATATAAGTAAATGCAATTGTTTATGAGCAACACAAGAGTCATTAGCGTAGGATGGAATGCAGTGCATATGGCCATAGTAAATTAATAAAATGTTTGTTCTTTGTAGGCCTTGTAATTGCCATGAAGGAGGGTCAACTTCACTACAGTGCCACCTGAGCTCAGGCATCTGTCCTTGCAAGGCAAATGCTGAAGGCAACAAGTGTGAGAGATGCAAGAATGGGACTTACCATAGTGACCCAGACAATCCTGATGGATGTTCCCCTTGTTTCTGCTATGGCCGATCTAGCCACTGCTCTTCTTCCCAAGGTTTTGTAAAATCCTACCTAATCGCAAACTTCTCAGAAAAGGATAATGTTGACACTTCACCTGGGATATCATTTCAGAACCTAGGCGAAGGTTTCCAAATACCGTTTAAAACAGCCACCTTTGTAAAAGTAACATTCCATAAGCCATTTCAGGGCAACCAACTCCACTCCTACAGTCAGCTGTTAATGGCAACCATGGATTACAGCAGCATTAACGACAGTGTCCTTGCAAGTTGGAATGTTACATTGAAAGGAATTAATAACAAGGAAGCATATTTTAGTGTTGTGCCTCTACCATCCATATCCAACAAGGAGTATTACATTCGACTGCATGAGCATTACACCCAAAACAATTTGACAGCCTATGAACTACAGAGCATCCTGGTGGACATAGAGTCTATCCAATTACATGGGATTTTTATGTCTAATGGTGTTGTCACTATAAGTTTTAAGCTGGTATCTGCCATGAAAGGTGTTGGTGAAGAAGTGGGTTATGTTGAAAACTGCACATGTCCAAACAACTACACAGAGCTGTCATGTGGATTTTGTGACTCAGGTAATTAGAATGAAGGTCGCATTCCTCAAATATCCCAAGCAAACATGCTCTGTGTACTACCACATAATGTGTATGTTCACTTTGGAACACTGGGGAAGCTAAAATTTGGAATTGGCAAAGTTGATAAGGTGACTAAAGCTCAGTTCCCACTTGTGCAATAAGGATTCCTTGTGCTTATTTCATCCACCATCTTAAAGCAGTCATTCGAGATATGTTCCAATATTACTGTGCTTGCACATGCATCATTTTCTTGTACTCTCTTTATGTATCAGAACCTTGTAGGATTATGCTTATGTTTGTTGTACAAGTGGGAACCAGGCTAGCAAAGAAGGAATAAGAGAAGATTTTGCAGCTCTAAGGCTACATGTAGTGCTTGAAACATGCATTGCGGGTGTCTTTATCTTACCTAATTAGAGTGAACCAATCACTTCTTTTGACACTTGCCCCTTGATGCAGAATTATGAGAAGGACATGAGAGAACACTTAGCAAATACAGTTAACCCTTGATTTTCCAGGCATTCTGGGACTGGGGTAAATAGTCTGGATAATCAAAGTTTGGTTGCAAGCATCATCACTTCAGCTTCAGTATTTTTGCTTCCTGGCCCCAAGCCTCCCTCAAAGTCGAGCTGCTTGTCATGCAATCTTTTTCAGGTAGCATTGTTTGACAGGCCCAAAAGAAGATCTGCAGAGGAAGCAACTCCAGTTATAGAGGAAAATGAATTTTGCTCTTGTATTTTACCTCCACAGGATATACACGTCTAGAATCCAGAAATTCTCCAGACCCACTCACTCCATGTGTGCTTTGCTCATGCTCTGGTCGGTCCACTGATTGTTACCCAGAAAATGGCACTTGCTACAACTGCCGCACAGGCTCTGAGGGTGAACACTGTGAGGGGTGTCAGCCAGGGGTTGATAACACTACTGATTGTAGGCGCTGTATTCCAGGATTCTTTGGATTGACTCCTTCCTCTAATGGTTGTCAAGGTAATGGCATTTTTTGTTTGTTTGTTTGTTTGTTTTGGTGATTGCAAAAAACCCTTAGAATTTGTCATGATTCCTTCTAAGGACTTATATTCTCTCAATAATACTTATTGTCATGATAATTTGTTTTATTCCATTTTTGCACAAGAATGTGACTGCGTGCTTCCCAACACAATTTATGGTAACAATAGTGTGTGTGATGAGACGTCAGGCCAATGTGGTTGTAAGCCAAGGATTGGTGGAAGACAGTGTGACCGGTGCTATGAAAATGCATACAATACAAGCAGGGGATGTGTTGGTAAGTTTAGTGTACATGAAGGAATTTACTTCTCGTTTTTTCTATATTCAAACTGCTTGAATTGTCCTGAAATGAAGATTTTATCACTTACCAGACGAAAGGAATGACACCACGACTTATGTTACTGGTAAATGACTGTCAGACTACTTCATAATGGTAACTTTATTTAGTTAACCGGGAATAACATATCTACAGAGGTTTCCAATTGTGTTCAAAGTAATTTGCTTTAGCATTACATTGCCCAGTGATTGCCTGAAAAAGTCTTGCACCACATTCTCAGCCAATTAGAGGCAAAAACAGCAGCACATGCTCTTAGTCGCTCTTAGCCATTGCTTAATTAGGGCCGGTTGCACGTGATTTGTTCATTGCATTGTTTGTGTCTGCCCTGATTGTCCAAAGTACTAATTTTTGTTTGATTTGGTTTTATGACATTCAAAACCATTTAAACCATCTGACCACTCCAGACTGAGACTGAGACTGGCGATTTTAATAAGCGTCACAGAGTGTCCCCTTGCTCTTCTTGTCAACTTCAACATCACTTGTGTCCAGAAATACAGGCAATAAACGTCACAAAGAGTCCCCCAAACTGTGCTTTTCAACTAAACATAAACGGTTACATTTGCCCTAACCTACAAATAACCCTAATCTTATTGTTAGAAATAGGCACTAGACGCTTAGACTAAACGGAACACCTCGTGATGGATATCAAAATTGAGTGTGCATCTAATTACTTGCATTTCTGGACATAAGTGACATGTAGTCTTGTTTAGAGTCAGCTTGCACAAGATTCCCAATCAGATCTGGTCAGATTAGGTCCTTCATGTTTTTGGCTCACTTGGAGCTCAGCTTGGATGGCAAAGTCCCGAATAAGCAAACACCTTGTGCCTCAATGAACTTGAGCGGAAACACCAGTTATTTTCCAGGCAATTTAAATGTGCTCTTTCTTCTATCTTTAGACTGCCCTGAGTGTTACCGCCTTGTCTATGAAGAAGTGAAACGGCTTCGTGTCAGCGCCACTGCTCTCGGCAGCATGATAAACCGTTTACGAAATGGTTCTATTGGCGATGCATCTTTTGCTCAGAGACTCTCTAACGCTGAAAGCCATGTGGTTAGTTTTGTGACAGAAGCAGAAGAGGCTCGGGACATCGAGAAGAATCTCATGAAGGAAATTAAAGGACTTAACAACACTCTGAATAACCTGGAGCACATCTTGATGCAAGAACTGACTCCTGATATGAATGAACTGTCATCTAACCTGACTTCTATTCTTGAAGACAAGAATACTACAGAGCATGTGATATCCCTGATTCGTGATGCAGTTTATTACAGTCATAATGTGCTTAATATGTCTCTAGATCCTTCTGTGCGTGAGGCTGAGGTCATCGTTGAGCAACTCAGTTTGTTGGTGCCGAGGTTCAGCGACCTGGAGAGTAACTTCACAGCAATAGCCAGTCACCAGAATGCTACTGGGTTTGAAATAGAAGGCAATGTAAGGAAAGCCGAATACTTAATAAACCAGACTAGAGATGTGGCTGGTAATGCTGTGTCAGAGCAGCATGACCTGGAGACAGTCCTTGAAAATTTGACAATACGCGTAGATGATATAAAAGACCTCGGTGAACAAATGAACTCCAGCAGTTATGAGCTGTACATGAATGCTTCCAAAGTTTTGGCACGAGCAAATGAGTCCTTGTCAGAGGTAATGAGGCTAGCGCTGAACAACACAGATGTTCTAAGGCAGATAGAGGCAGCAACAATAGAGGCAACTGCAAGGACCCAGGAGATAGTGTCACGGACTCAGAATATCACCCTGATGTATTCCAATTTAACAATCCAAGTTGAGCTAGCCGTAAAGGAGGCCGAAAGTTTGATGCGTCACGCAGGCAATGCCCAACGTAAAGGACAAGCCATTCTTGATGAAGCACGCAGGGCCAGAGAAGAAGCTCTCGATGCTGTGCAGCTTGCCAGAAAGACTTTCACGGACGCACAAGAAATGCTGCAGATTTTGCAGAATTTTGAATCAACGTCCACTCAAGCTCGGCAGCTCGCTGAAATTTCACTGAACAGAGTAATAGAGTATAACCAAACCAGCTGGAGTGCAATTGAGAACGCGCAACGCATTAACGCTTCTCTTCAAGCTACCCTTGCGTCTGCAACTTATGCTCTGGATCAAGCAAACCAAGCGTGGAACATTTCATACAGTGAAAATCAAGTAAGTAAAACGTTTCCTTAATGTGAAATAGGCACTGAACTGAGATTATTTCCACTTTGGCTTCAGGAACGTTGTTCATCGTCCCTCTCAGGGTCTCTGCATATGAGCCCGGTGAAATCGTCTCGTGTTGATGTGGAAAGTCAGTTCAGCTCGGTTATCCAGATGAAAAAGCTGCCAAAATCGGACTAAAAAACTAAAAATACACGCAAGGCATGCATAATTGGAAAAAATTCATGCCAGTAAATGGGCTTAAGTGGATCCGTTCAACGTTCAACTAATTTAACGGCCTTGAACGCCTTGTTCAGTCAATACTAGAAACTTTCATCACTTTCATGTCTTATGAATCTAGAAAAAAAGAATGAGCCGAAATGTTCCAATACCGATTTTGCGTGAGCTTCTATAAGGAAACTTGAAAAGGTTGGCCCTGTTTCTTTTAAGTTAGCACCCATCTCTATTTGAGCAATACACCGGAGATAATGAATAAACTCTGTTGCATATGAAAGGACGTTTTTTGGCAATTAATTTGCGGCTCCCATCAACCGAAAGAAATATCCTCTGAACTTTCGATTTGTTTATAACGGTCCCCTGCAATAATAACAACAATGCTTCGCAAAGTAACATCAGAATCACTTACAGACGAACCTTACTCATCGTTATTTAATGCTTTTCAATTACACGTTTTACCATTGCTCGGGCTCAGCTCCATCTAGTTTCTTCAAAGAACTGTAAAAGAATTTTTCTTAGGGAGGGAAAAGAGCTACAATCTAAAAAAAATACGCGCGCAAACCAATGCGCTCCATTTTTCTGTCGTAGAAATCGGAAGAGGGATTGTCTTAAGTTTTCATTTGAAATCTCCAAGACTGTACCTCTTTGCTCAACGTAGCCTGTAATTATATTTTCTAGGGTGTGTCGATTATTCATGATGATGCTAGCAGGCTTTCTCAAGATGCATCACAATCTAAGTACACAATTGGGTACTTCAGCGTGGTCGAACAGAATGTCTCATCCGTCAACTCGACTTCCCAACGACTCATCGAGCCGTGCAAACAAAATTATTCTTCAACAGCCTCGAATGTTCTTCAAGACGCTTACTCAGCGAAGAACAAGGCAGACCAAGCAAATGCCGCTGCAAAGAACTTGACGATGAAATTGGACCGAGTAGTGCAGGAGTTTAGAATCTTGCAGCCAGTGAACATGTCAAGGCTTTTTCAACTGAACAACGATATACAGAAAATGGACGACAGACTCAAACAGAAAAACGTGACGGATATTATCAAAGAGCTGAAAAGGGCCAAGGACGAGCAGCAGATATTGGTAGATACGTACCGCGAAAAGGTCAAGGAAAAAAGGCTTGAAATCGCCGAATTTAAACTGCTTTATGCGTCATTGTCATCGGTAACGTGCGAGACACCATCACCAGGAACGATGCTGGAAACATGATAGTGCTACTGTATAAAAATTGGAAAGTATATGCTATAAATATAGAGGGGGAAAAAACCTCTTATACGGCGTGTGTGATAGGCATGCAGGATGCTAGCCGCGGGATACACCATGAACATCATCGGCAACGTCGACTCGGCATTTTGAAGTTTTACTTTTCACCCAGCAGCTGGGAAATATCCCAGGTATTTGAGATGTGATTGGGCGACTGATTTGTAAGTCATAATTCGGTCTTTGTAAAAAAAATAAAATATAAAAAAAAGCAAAACAAAACAGTGAAGGAAAGTCAACCACAAGATGACTGCAAAACATAATTCGAAATTTACATTTTCATTTCCATTTCTTGATTGTCAGCGAGTGAGGACCAAATAATTGAATTGGCTGAAAGCAGAGGTATTTCAGCTTTATTTAAAAATACTGACGTGAAAATTCCTCTGAAACAGATGGCGTTACGTAAATTTCTCAGGTAGTGGTATAAACAAGAATTGTACGTGATATTTGGCATCATTACCGCGGGCGCAAGAAATTTTCATATTGTCCCAAATTTCAATCACCTACGATCAGCTAATATTAAAAGATTTCTCGCGGTATTTATGGCAAAATATAAATGATGCTATTACAGCAGTTTTCAATTGAGTGTCCAAAGTAATTAATTACACGATAGCTTTGGTTTTGGTTTGCCAACTTGCGCAAACTTTTCAATCAATCAGATGAAAAATTAAAAACAGTCGCGGCTAAAGTCACTCTGGTTTTCCCGCGCTTGGGGTCGGCTGCCTTTACTTGCTTTGTGTTTTGATTGGCTGGTAAAACTAGTCCGTGAATTACTTCGATTTGTTGTAGGCTGGATTTCCTTCAAAACGTGACTGGCTCTTTGGCTTTGGTTTTACGACAGTCGATTAAAAACCGTTCTAGCCATACAAATACTCTAAGACATTTTATAAAATAATTAGGATAGTATGTGCGCTCTCATTGGTCAATAGGTGTGTTTAGATGAGAGTATGTAAACACGGTTGTGACATCACACGAATTGCGATTGGTTCTGTTGTCAAACGCGCGCTTTGATTGGCTGGTAGGAAATATGAGCGTGTATCGAGAAAACCTGTTTCAATCAAGAAGTAAAACAAACAGCATTTTCCTTCACTTGTCGAATTATTTTTGAGAAATATTTTATAAAAGCAATAGAGGAGGACTTTTTCCGTGTTTACATAGCCTCATGTCAACACGAGAAGGGGTTGGGAGAATTCTCGACAGTTATGCAAACCCTCGACTGCGTCTCGGGTTTGCA
>BLFK01000383.1:31907-56384 GCA_014634185.1 Astreopora myriophthalma | reverse complement strand
TATATATATATATATATATATATATATATATATATATATATATATATATATATATATATATATATATATATATATATATATATATATATATATATATATATATATATATATATATATATATATATATATATATATATATATATATATATATATATATATATATATATATATATATATATATATATATATATATATATATATATATATATATATATATATATATATATATATATATATATATATATATATATATATATATATATATATATATATATATATATATATATATATATATATATATATATATATATATATATATATATATATATATATATATATATATATATATATATATATATATATATATATATATATATATATATATATATATATATATATATATATATATATATATATATATATATATATATATATATATATATATATATATATATATATATATATATATATATATATATATATATATATATATATATATATATATATATATATATATATATATATATATATATATATATATATATATATATATATATATATATATATATATATATATATATATATATATATATATATATATATATATATATATATATATATATATATATATATATATATATATATATATATATATATATATATATATATATATATATATATATATATATATATATATATATATATATATATATATATATATATATATATATATATATATATATATATATATATATATATATATATATATATATATATATATATATATATATATATATATATATATATATATATATATATATATATATATATATATATATATATATATATATATATATATATATATATATATATATATATATATATATATATATATATATATATATATATATATATATATATATATATATATATATATATATATATATATATATATATATATATATATATATATATATATATGATTTTTAGGTATATTGGTATCTTGGGGGCAAAATAGCGGGTATATTGGTATCCCACTACCCCCCTGGCCGGGCCTGACTCATCGAGTTAGTATGAAGCGCGCGGGAACTTTGACGAGCAAGAAAGAAGCTACAGCTTAACAGTTTTCAAATATTCTCATGCGTACTTGCCGAGAACAAAAATCGGTGTTAGAAGTCCGGAGGGAGGAAACGACACATTTAAGACACGGAAAGACCAGTCTGCAACAGCACAACATGGATGAAACTGTAGGCGGGGACAGAATTAGGCTTACTATGAAGTAAAACCAGCAATTTCTTCTGTGAATACTAATTCTTGACCCTGGAGTCTTAAGAATTGAATGGAAAAGTCTTCTCACAAGGTCTAAAAGTAAAGAAGCTTTCGACTGTCTCACACAGTCTTCACCAGCAACCTGACAAACTGACAGTTTGCTGGTGAATACTGCGCGAGA
The DNA here is from genome assembly GCA_014634185.1 of Astreopora myriophthalma. NCBI lineage: Eukaryota > Metazoa > Cnidaria > Anthozoa > Scleractinia > Acroporidae > Astreopora > Astreopora myriophthalma. The sequence goes on along the minus strand of BLFK01000383.1, from coordinate 54,934 downwards.
CAGTCGAAAGCTTCTTTGTTTTGAAATCTAAGTGACCACATCAGGGCCCTGTTGTTCGAAAGCCGATTAACGCTAACCCTCGATTAAAAATTAACCGACGTTTTAATGTCGCACGCAGACAACACTTTCAAAAAGTGGTTTTTGACTAAAGCGGAAGAAAAGTGCAAGTTACAAGTGACAAGCAAAATTTTTTCGGGAAAATTTTTGTTGATTGGTTAATAAACTGGAATCAAAGTTCACTCTAACCCAGGGTTAGCTTAATCGGGCTTTGAACAACTGGGCCCAGAATAGTTTCTCATTCAACACTGAGCAATTTCTTGCGAACAGGTCCTGTGAAATGGTTTGAGATGCATTTAATATGATAGAGTTTATTCAGATGGTCACCTATTAATTAATCGCAAAGAGTCATTAATTATACTTCAAGTTCGTTTATTACTTCAGATTTGACGTATCCATTTTCTGTCCTAGACTTACCGGCCAGCTTTTTTTAATTTTTTTAAAATTTTTTTATTTCTATTGAACCGTCCCTCTCTCGTGCGTCTCCATTGAAATTAAAAAAAACTCCTTTTCCAAGGAAATAAACGATCACCTTCCCTAAAAAGCTATTTTTCTCCTCCCGTTACCTCATCCATTGTTGTTAATGTGCCAAGTAAAGGTTTATTGGCTTCTAAAACGATGAATTCTTTTGTTCAGTCCTTGGCAAATATGAATATTAAAAAAAATGTGACGTCAATGTTTGTCAACAGAAAAATGGCTTTAGTATTCGAACCGGACAAATCGGCTGTACCCATGTGGGCTACTTCCGCAGGGAAAAGAATAAAGCACCGTTTGGATGACTGTTTGATATCCCGGAAATTGCCATCGAACGCGAAATTTCCACGTTCTAGATTATTTTTGCTTTCACTGCGTAGAATGGAGGAGCTTTTCGCAAGGTTGTTTCATTACCGGGGTATTCACCCTACTGTGCAAGAGTAAAATTTTTCAGAAGATGAAACTAAAAAACTCAGTTTCTTCCCATGGCTCTTGCTTTTTGTGTGTATGTGTGTGTCCTTTCGTTTTTCTGGAGCTGGTAAGGCAAACCTTTTGATTGACAAATTGTTCTATTTAAAAAAAATAGCACCGTAATATTAAGGAAAGTAAGAGGTTGCAATCGATTGGGCCTCAGAGGTAAGAAACCGAAATTAGCTAACGGGTCTTCAATTTCACTACGTGTTGGAATGGTAGCTTACGATAAATTTTAGAATTTACATTTAAGTGAAAACCATTCCCACGGGCGACTACTCATCTTCGACCATGCGGAAATCTGGTGGAGATCCTTTGACATGTTCCTTGTCAAGCGCCCAATAAGAACGCATTTCCGGCTGGGCTTCGAAACACAACAAACAAAGTGGGCTCACTTCTTTTAACGAAACCTAATTATATTCAACTTGGAAGCAAGCCGGGGGCACAAAACAGATGGCAAGTCAGAGTTTGTAATCTTTCGAGTTAGCGGTATCATGAAGCTGTAACATAAACATTTGCTACGTTGATCGCGTTGACGTTGATGTTCAGCAAGGGAATGTGATTTTTTTTTCCCTTATTTGTCCTTCACAGGGTTCCTTTTATCCCAATTTTGGAGCGTAAAAAATATATAATTTGAATAACCGTGGTTGACTGGCTATTTCATCTGTGGATTAATTTTCGCACTTTTCAAGCCTTAAGGGGACTGACAATCGCAGCCAGCCGCGACATCATCTGCACGCATAATGCCTCGATAATCGGCCAGTTTTTATTCACTTTCTTTGGGGTCAACCAACCATCACCTCAGTGTGTCGATAGATTTCGCCAAGATAAATCAACCGAACGAGATCCGACCTTCTACGTTTCTGACCTGGAGGCTCTACTAATGGAACTTTCGAAGAGAAAACAAATCTTTGTACCTGAAAGACCCACGAGTTTTGGGGGTGAAGAGCCAAGAACCCCAGGGAAATATTTGCCACGACCAACGCTGGAGATCAAGCGATACTCAAGCCCACCGGGCACACTACATGGATTTGAACAATATAAGGAACAAACGCCTCATAACCGGTAAGTCAAAAATAAAATTCAAGGATTTTTTTTACAATTGTATACTGAATGAATGTACTATCCATCGATCCCATGAAATGAGAAAATATTGAGCGTCTGATCTTGCTGTATTATTTCATTCGAAATCAACCCGTTTTTAATAGCCTCACAATTTGCATGTGTAATTTTGAATCGCACTATTGGCAACTTCAGGTGAATGTTTTCGATATTCACCAGTATTGCATGCAGTTGCCGGTTGTATTCAATGATTAGTTCGCTATGTTTGTCTTAAGAACAACCGTCCCTGGTTTGCTTTGGATTCAAGCTTCTAGAATCACAATTGATTTTATTCTAACATCCATTGTATGGGCCGCGAAGATGGTTTGTTTACACTTCGGAGTGAGTTTCTTACATCCCTTAAAAAATGTTTCTCCTCGAGTATTGTAGAGAAAGCTGAGATGGTCGTCATCCGCAAGTCGTCAAAGACATCACTGTTCGCAAAACTCAGTCTTTCAAACTTTTTAGTAGCAAAGGAAGCTTAAGAGAGTAAGCAGACACGTAGGAAGCGTTATTTACTTTGTTCTTTTGTACCAGAGTAGGTTTTCTTTATCTGGTTTTCAAACCGTTTTGATAACCGATAATGAAAAGTGCAACAACACGAGAAAAAAATTGTCAACCACCCGCAATATGTCATTATGTGGAACTCGTCAAACAAATTGGAAGTTTCCAGCAATTATCAAGTGTTCATTTATTTCCTTGTCAGTAGTACGTATGGGACCCATACTTTTTTAAATAGAGTCATGTTCCGGACACGGAAACATAATCGTTTTCAAAGCCAATTGGTCTATGCATGCAATAAAAATTTAGCCTGTACAATAGATGAATTAAGATACTTAGAGGATCTAAAGCAAAGTGTAAGATGATCGTCAATTTGAAAGCCTGCGTGATCTGTCAAGTGGCAAGAGACGTAATATATATTTATATATTGCCTACGAGGTCGTATTGTGTATATAGTTTCATTGCGTCGTACAATCGAGAATCGAGAAGTAAAATTATACTTTTAAGATACCAGTTGCATGAATCAAATTGATTCGAAATGGAATTTCAGATTACCACCAAGCCAAAAAATGCTATTAAATCATCAAAACCACTATTATCATGTACAATTCGGCCGAGGCGGCCGAGGGACCCTTTACGTGCACGTCGCCGCAGTGACGTCATTCTCAGTTTTGTAAACACAGTCATTACTCATCCTAGTCCACAATCGCATCGAAAGGAACATGATCAGTACATTTTGCCTAAAGTTGCGACTAAAAACGTGGGGGTCACATGGTGTAATGGTGCCTGCTAGTTGACAGTTCGGTTGATTCAGTTCCAGTCGCTCGTTTCTTGGGCAACGATTTGAAAAACAGTAAGCCCCTAGAAAAGAACCATTGAATTTGATGTTCACGCAATTTATACGATGAAGAACTTTAAGAATGACTCGATTTTGCTTGTCAATTTTCCACTTTCATGAAAGATGCTATAAGCTAGTGTCGAGTTTCTAAGGAAATTATATTGGCATTCTGGGATCTTTTGTTGGCTTTTAATGGCAATATATATATTTTTTCATTTTTAAAGTTTTGTTATCTTTTAGCATTCAGCGGCTTGATTCTCATTTAGAATTTTCTCCAGATCTCGTACATCCTGGCTAAAAATCGTTTTCCAGAGCGCAACATTTACCAATCCATAGCTAACCAGATGAAAACGAAACAAAATAAGGAACTTTACGGCTTCAGAATTGCGTCAAAGCTTGTTTCCAACAATGCATCGTTCAACGCCGTTCATCGATTACACTTTATTTTGTTTTTATAAGAACGTCTAATTTCCTGTAATTTTGGGGCTGAGGCTGAATCTTATTTTTTTGGCGATTTGAACCTGAAAACGTTATGATGTTCTTAAAGTGACGTGAATTCGATGGTGCAGAAGTTATTTTGGAAAGGTTGTAAATAAGAACTGCTCAATGGATACTAGTTTTATTTAAGAACACTGTACCTCGAGTTCGACTACAAACTGACATGTTCATGTTCATGTTCATGTATCAGGCAATAAGAAAACCACATTGTTAATGTCCAAAAAAAAAGAAATGTCAAAAAAAAGAAAACATGTCCTTATGTCTTTGTGTAAATAGTTGTCAGACTACAGTTTGACATTTATTTTCCCTCTATACTTGTACAAAGGAGCAAAACAAAAACGTTCTTAACTGACTCTCAGCCTGAGGTATGTTCTCAGTATGTTCGTAAAATTTTGGTTAATCGCAGCCTCAAGAACCCGCTTTATTCTGTAAAGAACAAAAACGTACCTTGGGGTGCCCCTGACCATTATTCTTCAAGTACACATATACAATGTACTAGACCAAAGTGTAGTAACATGAAGTCCTAAGTTACCGCTGACCAAGAGCAGCGAGGCGGGGGGTTGGGAGCTGTATTGGGATCGTGCAGGTTGTCGCATTAAAGTATGTTGTGTTTACTGTATGCCTGTCGTCTTGGTGCCCTACCGGACTCCACACAAAGGGCATACAAAACTTGGTGATACTGATTTTGTACTGAATTTTAAGATAAGTGGAATGAAATAGATAGTGTTCAGTTTTCCTGATTTTGACGTTTACTGAAGTGGATTAAGCTAACGGCACGTAAGGAAACCAAGGGATGAGAGGACGGAAGTAAGATCGTTGTTGTCGACAGTTCATAGTCGAATAGCGTGACTTGACTTTATTTACAGATGTTTCGGTTGACTAGGTTAGATGATTAGACAAGTCGTCCGCTCGAGATCGTGAACGCATATGTTCGAGCAGAGGACCTGGTGAGCATTAGTCACGTGACTTAAAACGCGGGAAAATCGTCGGCAACAAACGTACTTTTCCGGTTGACTTGATAATTTGGAAGTCTTCTTTAAATAAGTCTTCACAATTGAAATATAAAGTCGCTGACAATTTTGAAACCACTGAAGGTACACACCTCACATACAAGGAATCAATTTCCGCTCGCTCAACTTGCTAGATGCCTGCACATAGCTGTAGTGTTGTGACATCAGCCAATCAGAAAAGGACTCACTCCCACCCCCCCTTTGTAGTCGTTTTAGTGTGTATTCAGAGTTAATAAAACTAGAGTTGAGTTTTGACTCTTCGGGTTCTACTGAAAGCCTGAAAACCACCACAATAGCAAAACTAAAGATGGTACGACAATGAAGAATTGTGTTTGGCCATTTGTGTAAGATTGCGTTTGGGTATCAGCAACCTCCAAGTCTTATGTCGGACTTATAATGGGTTTGATGTCTCGAACTTTTACATTTATCTCTTTTTTAAACCGTTTTCTAACACTGCGCCTCTACAAGGCTACATAAAGATCTTACGGCGAATCGAAACAAAGGATTTAAACAGTGATACGACGAACGAACGGACTTAAATGATTATGAATTGCAAACTTGTTATATTGTCAACAACTACCACTGCTAAATGGAATATTAACTACCTGTTCTCCTCCCACCGGAGAGACCATAATTACGAGTTCTTCAGTTCTTTGTTTTCCTCAACAATAGTCGCATCATGGACTCGAAGTAATCATGATTTGACGAAAAGGCTACAGGCCTTTCGTACCGAATATTTTACTCCCGAGGGGGATGTATTGGTGCACGATTGCACCAGAGCAATTTGCGCATGCGCAGACTAAATGCCTTCCCAAAAAAAATATTTATTTATTTAAGGTGGCTCAAACCAGTTTCAACACTTTCAAGAGACTCACTTATTAGGACGATTGACACTACAACACTGTATCACGTATTAGCAATGTTGTGGTACCATATGAAACAGCAATTATTGCTGAATAAAATGCGGTCATTATTGTGACGTAATATGTAACCATGGAAACGGGAACGCCCTGTAAAAACACCCTATATTTTGGCTTTAGTTGCTCATATCTCAAAAATGAACTGGTGACCCTCATTTTTTATTGCTCGAAAGTGATCAACAGAGCAAGATGAAACTTTTTGCCAAGTTTAAAAAAATTCTGTGGAGCAAATTCAGAGCCACCTTAAAAAATAAAAAAAAATAAGGTGGCTCAGAATCCGCTCGACAGAATTTTTTGAAACTCTGCAGACAGTTTGATCTTGGTCTGCCGATCACTTTCAAGCATTGAAAAATGGGGGTCACCGAGTTCGTTTTTGAGATACGAGCAACTAAAGCCGAGATATAGGGGGTTTTTATAGGGCTTTCCTGTTACCATAGTTACGTATTACGTCACAATAATGACCGCATTTTATTCAGAAATAATTGCCGTTTCATATGGTAACATAACATTGTTAATATGTGATAGTGTTATAGTGTCAATCTTTCTGATAAGTGAGGCTCTTGAAAGTGTTGAAACCGGTTTGAGTCACCTTAAGTTTCACCACCAATGCAGGTAGTGGGGGCCACACAACAAAGCTTTCGCCCCAATTGACAGTGTGCCCTTTCCAAGGCCGGAAGCCACAACACCGGCATCAACGTCCCCTATTCTTTGCAAACAGTGTGTGGGTTCTTTAACGTCCCACGGAGTTAATTACGAACCAGGGTTGTGAGACGGGACGTACGGTTTATCGTCCTTATCTGAGAAGACTAGACAGTCTAACCATTTGCAGATGTTATTGCAAAGTTAACACTATTTCCTCAAAATAAAAAGCCAGTAGCGGTACGTCTGGACATTAAGCCTGAGCCACCGTGACGATGGCCCTAGAGATTTCGGCCCGCGGATCGTTTATACCAGCCCTGAGTTGCTGGTCCTTCGTCGGCTTTGGGATAGCTATCCTCGATAGGCACTGAGGGAGAGAAATGTCGGTCCCTAGACCATATGTGACAGATCCCTTTCGTACCCGCAGCTCAGTTCCGCTCTACTTGACCTTGGATTTCGAGCGATATATATTTGAGAAATGTAGTCAATGTGCCTTCCATGTGGTACGCAAATATTTTTGGCACGCACTGTCTGCACTGTACTACACTAAGTTTACGCGTGCGCATTTGCTAAAAACGTAAAATGGCCAAAAAAAAAAGAACAACGCAGTTCCTATGCAAGAGTGTAACCTGACGTAATCGTCTCTTTATCAGTTTTGGTCTCTTAAAAAAAAAAACAACAGCAAAAAACAAAAAACATCGCCATCATTATTAAGTTGCATTGTTACCTTGAATCACTTTACATTGTTGAGCCCATAGACCATATGGGGCACTTTGTATAGGAACCTGGATATACGACCTAGCTTATCAGGAGTTCTTGTAACTCAATGGTCAGAGCATCCGATCGGTGTTGCGGAGGTCGTAAGTTCGATTTCTGGCTGGGACTCTGGTTTCCTTTTCAGTTGTCCCTTCGCCCGTTGCCAAGCAACTAGCATGTCAAAACTGAACTGAGTAATTACAGAGCCAATCACGTTGTGAAGGAAATATACCCTTAGCCAATCACAAGTCGAAGTAATCCAGGACTTAGTTTTCCAAGCCTATCAGAACGCAAAGCAAGTCAAGGCAGCCTGCGCCAACCGCGGGAAAACCAGAGTGACCAAGAAGCACTTGGTTTTGGTTTTGTATCTGATTGGTTTTTATCCAATTGTAGAGCAAAGCAAAACCAAAGAAACTGCGTAATAACTTTCGACACTCAATTCGGAAAACCGCTCTATATCATAGCAGGACTACGTGTTCAGGTACTTTATTTCATGCCTAACTCTTCAAATGCAACTGGTCTGTTCACCGTATACTTCAGAGCCGAGTTGTTCGAAGCCGACTTAGCGCTAACCCTGGGTTAAGTCCGATTAAATCCTATTGGTTGTCATGGTATTTAATCCCGGATTAGAACTAACCCTGCTTCGAACAACTCGGCCCACTTGGTTATCTGTGATAATCTAGTCCAACCAAAAGGTTGATCATCATCATCATCGTCATCATCATCATCATCGTCATCGTCATCGTCATCGTCATCATCATCCTCATCCTCCTCATCCCCATCGTCATCACCATCATCATCATCATCATCCTCATCCCCATGGTCATCGTCATCGTCATCGTCATCATCATCATCATCATCCTCCTCCTCATCCTCCTCCTCCTCCTCATCATCATCATCATCATCATCATCATCATCACTTTATTATTGTGTCACAAAAGTAGTGTAGCTGAGGGGAAAAGTCCCCTCTACTAATGGTGGACACCTAACTAAAAACCTATGTTAACTTAGCTAAAAACTACAAATATATTAAGAATTTCTATCATAAGTCCTATTAAAATATTAAAATTTTATATATCACAATTTTATACATTGGTAAAATTGTAAAAAAAACTGTAAAAGACATCAATTGTAAAAGCTCATTGATAAGTAAGCTAACCATGCACAGGGCTTACTTGAATGATCTTTTAAATTAAAATTTGTAAAGAGTGGAAGCGGAGGAAAACTATGAATCGTAAGAGGACAATTTCTGGAACTCACAAAGCGTTAAGAGATATGAGTGGCCGCGTTTTATACTAGAAAGAAATAGTCCGGCTAGAACAAAGTTAGGCAAACTGTTTTGGTGTTTAAAGTTAACGAACTAGTCGCCCAATGAAGTGCCTCTTGGAAGATGAACTTCCAATAATTCCTCTGGACACAATCCGTTTTGTACCCATCTTTCAAGACGAACTAAACATGCAGATGCACTGCAAATCTTTGTATTCATCCGAGACCGAAGTTGTCTGTCTGGTAGAAAAACGGCCATTGCTTTTTGGAGCTGTAAGATATGAAAATGTGTGAAAGAGTTCCGAAAATTGTTCCCATTTCCTCGGCTTCCCAGCCATGCATCCTTCAGTCATTGAATACTCAAGTAAAACATCTTGATGTATCTTTGTCAAACCAGCTTGTTCAATATTTACATTTCTTTGGTACGCGGTAAGCATTAATTATTCCTAGTTTTTATGGCTCTGTAAGCGTAACTGCTGAAACGCAGGGTCGTAACGAGGTATATGGGATCAGGGATCAAAGGCCAAAAAAAGGGTGGGATCCGGGATCACAGCCCCGGGATCTGGGATCACAACCCCGGGATCGGGATCAGCGGTGTTTTTCATTGGATCAAGGATCAGACGTTCTGGATCAACAAAATTTTGCGGGATCAGGGATCAAAATTCTCATCACTTTTGGAACCAGGGATAAAAAATTTGGGTAAAATTACGGGATCAGCGATGAAAAAATATACCTCGTTACGACCCTGGAAACGCCTGAAGCCGCCATGTTTGGTTCTCTGTCCCTAGGATCTTCCTATCTCTCAGCTCGGAAGATCCTAGCGCTAGGGCCAAGTACAATTTTTTGCACGTAAACTGAATACAGAAAACATATGGCGCTAGGATGATCCGCTTCCTCAGTCGGATCTTCCTAGTGCTAGGATCTTCCTCCTTCTATGTAAACAGCCCGTAAGACTTGACTGCGCGTCGTTTGGCCCTGTCTTGAAGAAATTCTAGAAGCTCATAACAAATAACAGTCCAAAACGGGTGATTATGAATTTAAAAAATATTCAGCGCATGTTTATTATAATCGTGAATTCAATTCGGTCCCTGTGCTAGTTGATAATCTTGATTTTGTGCCAATAAACCGTTTTGTTATGATACAATCTTCAAAGTAGGACTTTGAATAGACGTTTTTACGGTGAATGACGCCATATCGGTTAAGGGGCAAACACGGCTAAAATTACACTAAATTTATGGGATTTTGGCCGACTTTGAACCACTAGAACGCAAAAGTGGCGGATTTCCAACATCATGTTTTGCTTTGTTTTTAATAATTTTATTGTGTGATTCATCTCACAGAAAATTAGGCCAGTAAAGGAGCTATGACGTCTGTACATTGGAATTATAAATCTTCTCATGTCGCTTCTGATTTCGCGTCAATTTGCATAATCTTGATTGGAAGGATTTTTATAAAATCCTAAAAATACGTTTACGGTCGTAATAGCCTGAATCTGTTCGTTATACTTCGTGAAAATAGTGTCAGTAGAAATACCTTTCAAAAGACATTTTTGCTATCAAACTGAATACTGCTTCCGTAGCGGAGTAGCTTGTGCAGCAAGCGTTCTGTACGAGCGAACGGAGCGCTTGCTACGCAGGCTTGTAGCGGAGCTACCGAGGTTCAGAAACGGCCAAAACCCCATACATTCACTGTAATGTTTAGCCGTGTCTGCCCTCCAACCAATATGGCATCATTATCCGTAAAAAGGTCTATTGGTGAATAACAGGCTTTATTATGTACAAGTGTCAAACTATTTTGGCCTCACTGTGAGAATGCTAAGAGATGTCATGAAATTAGTGAAAATTGAAGACCATGTTACTGCACTAAGACTATTTGCTGTCTTCTGTCGTTACGGATGGCAAGGATGGAAACGGATTGCATTCTGAAAAATTTTTGCCTAAATTTTTCACATTTTCGCACCTGGTCTTGAAGACATGGCCAAAAATGTATTATGGGTGACCGTTCCTGCAAAGAAATCGTTTGATATCCAGCTCCTAAATTTAAAGGAATGGCTTGGTCACAAGTAAACGTCATAAAGAAAGATTTCTGTGGCAACAAACGTTCTGTGACAGAGCCCTTTTAGCACAGACGTCCAACTGTATACTCATGTGTCACCGGAACGACGCAAAACCCCATGATTATTTGCTGACTCACGGTTTGTGAAGCATTCGAACTGGCATTTAAATTCATTCTCCGATCTGTTTTTGTTCCTCTCAAACTGGACAATGTTTGACGTTGATTACAATTGTTTAATTGTATACATCTGCTTGAATTAATTACAAGACTCTTACAAGTATTCCGAGATGAATATATTAAACATATATCGGCGGAAATGGTGCTTTCTGCCTGATTTTTTTTTATTGAGTCTCCACTCCGAAAGAACTAAGAAAGCGTAAAAGTGTTTTTTTATTCTGGACAGTTTTTACACGTACTTGTGAAAACCAAACAATAAAAGCGAGATGTCCAGCAAAGAGATCTCACCCGAACAAAGGTGACATAAAGCCTCACCCCTTTTATCAAGTAAGCATAGTGACAAAAGTCAAAACTACCATTGGTTTAAAAAAAAAAAAAAAAGGAAACATCACGGAAAGATCTGCGCCGAGGGCTATTCTGCAAATATTGATGATTTTGTTTGTCGATCACAAGCTATGCTAATTGGAAGAACAAAAAACATCTCTTTCAGTATTCAGTCTCCAAGCAATTTTCACCAGTTGCAAATTCAGTTCTATAAACAGACGTGAAATCATATGTGGACTTGCTCTGGTGCATACCTTCCTTCTGTCTTTCTGTCCAGGAATCGGAGCGTCTAAATCCCGACAGTGCGTAGAGCGATACAAGGGAATGTTCTGTTTGCTTTGGTGTAAAGATTGTTTTAGTCAGCGCCGCTATGCACAACACAGAGTGTTAACAACTTGAACGCAGTCCATCATTTGGGGATTTGCAGCTATTATACTACCATCGTGAGTTGAAGTCAATGTTCCAGAAAACTTAAAATTGGCACTGACTTCCAAGGAACAGTGCTTTGATAGATTTTTGGCAGATCCAAGTTTTGTAATTACCGTGACGCAAGTCGCTAAAAGCCCAGTGTAATTGCTGTTTGTCAACGCAACTGTATTGTCATCAAGTTACCGAACGTTTTGCACACACAGCGCACGAAAACGTAAAGAAAATCACGGAAGAAACGCGCTCGTCATTATTATACCGCATCAAGAAACTTGTGCTAACAATATTCGTGCACTTAACACGCACTGTAAGAGGGCTGATGAACATTTGGTTTACTGGTAAATCGTGGTTATTACAGTCGGAGCTCATGGAAAGTCTTTACTCAATGGAGAAAAAGTAGCTCTGCTTTAATTTGGTCATTTTCGACCACGTTTGGTATTGCCACAGTGTGTGACAGTTTCGGTCTCTGTCAAGCGGTTGTCTCCGCTACTGCCGTCACAAGGCTTGGGAGTCTGTAAATTCGATTTGTCACCAGAACGCAGTTCCACGCATACGATTACAGCATTTGCGGCAGGTTTCATATTGCAGTTAATCGATTTGAACCACTGCATCCACGGTACTCGCACAAATGTCGTTAAAGTGGCGTGAGCATTGAACTCACGTCCGATACATTGGCCCGAGATACCGTAATCTGCGGGGATGCAAAAGTAGAGCATCATTACGCGTGGAATCGGAGCATTTGTTGTCACGTACGGTCCCGATCCATTCGAACTTTCTGGTCTTATCCAACGTAATTTTTACGGCAAAACTGAGCATTGTGAGCTTCAAACCAAGACCTGCTTCGCATCACTTAACCTTAACTGTGCTTAATGCGTGGTAGCGTGTCTAAACGCGTGGATTAGCTTCAGTTCTTACGGCATGGTCACGAGGATAAGGTCCTCGACGTTCACATCCAGGTAAATATCGACCGATATTTGAATGCTTAAATCAATTTCCATACAGCTCAAATATGTACGGTTTCCTCTACACCAAAGATTAAATTCTTCGATAAAAATGTAAGACACTTTCTTTACTCACACCGCTTCAACGAAACCTCGCGGTTTAACCTGTTATGTTTGTTAGCGAGAACTGATATTGTGCGATAGAGTTTTCGTTCGGTGTTACAATTTTAACACAATTTTTTAACACCTTCAATGTTCATGATATAAAATATTAGAATTTTTAATCCCCTGTATGTTTTGTACTTGAGCTGTCTATTTCTTTTTCATTGTTTTTCGCGAAGCTGTTGATTTAATTGCTAATTTTTTTTTTTGCATAAAGTATATGCCAAAACTGAGTTCGATTATTTTAATGAATGCACACTCTCCAAGGAATTATGTCAGCAGACGTCATCGTAAAATTCGCTGACAGCTTGTTTTAATAACTTAGTTAAGGTAAACACTTCGAAAATACAAATTGCCTTTCACCCTTTGATAAATCAAGAGAAAAATGCAGATTTTCATCTTATTTTCCGAGTCTACTAGGAACCAGCGCTCAAATACTACATTGCATGTGGCTGTATTTAGTGGCTTCATGAAAAGGACAGGTGTAGCTTGAGTGTGTTTTCATACCTGTCATATACCAGTTAATACAAGCACCCATTGGCCTTAGGCTGTGCTGCTTTCAGTCAGAGGGGACCTTTGAAAAAGAAACACAGTGTTTGTCATAAATTGTAGAAAATGTTATCTGCAAAGGAGTTTTGTTTAAGACCACAAAATTAAGGTAACTGCACTTTGTAGATCTAGGGCACTGTATAATTTCTGAAAACATCAGTACTGCATATAACTTGAACATAATCATTGCCTTAAACTAAATCAACCTTAAAATGGAAGTATGAATTAGTACATAAGAAAACAACCAAAATTTAATATATCAGTATGACATAGGGATTCTGAATTAGGCTCTTTTTCAAAGACCACAAATTGCACTTGCCCTAAAGGCTTGTGCAGTTTTGTTAGTATTCAACAGTTATTGACAGTTATTGATTACAGGACTGATACATAAAATAATTGGTTTTTCACTCTGCTACATTGATGGGGTGGGGTAATTATTTCAGCTGTTCACAACAGTGACTTCATTGTTGTGCAGTCTGTTAATACTGTAAAAAAATTCATCTGAATTTCTTGTTATGGTTTTGGATTTAAGTGTGATGAAGTTGCAAATAGCAACAACTTTATTCAAGAATAGCAAAAAATATATTAGCACAACTTAAGACCCGCAGGTAGCTATCAAGCTAGTTAAAGCGGGCTCAGGGAAAACAAAGAAAAAGAGAGGAAAAAAAGGACACAAATCCTGAACAAGTTATGCTACTCAAGGCAAAGATTTTGATGTTGGGATGGAGGTGAAAAAGGACTTTAAAAAAGAGAAAACCGGGAGGGGCCTTTGTATCCCCATTGGACTATTGTAAGACTTGACTTGTGTTTGACTCAATTATTGAGGAGTGAATTAAGAGTGAAGCTTTGGCAAAAGGGAAAAGATATATGTTGTGCTTAGAACAATTTCAAACCAGGTTACCTATTTTGCCACGGTTTTACATTCATTAAGGTAACCTGGAATAATAGCAAATGAAAATGAAACTAGGTTTTAAAAAAGTTTAAACTGAGAACCACAACCAGTATCTACCAAGAAACCATTCCCCATTCCACATCTATTGCAAGCTAAACATACCAATGATGTCATGTCCCACTTCATTCTCGTCCTCAGAGACTGGGATTCTTTCAGTCTGTCAACACCAAGAATAATGACCTCTGGCCAATTCCAACCAGGAAGTCCATGAATCACAGACTTCCGACTCATCTGCACAATCTCAGAAATTTGAAACAATTAGGGGCTGTCTATGGTTAGTAAAATAGACCCTCATTGCAACTGCGTGTACTTTGGCACCATGCAGGCAGAGGTCGTTATTCTTCAGGTGCTGACTGAAAGAATTTCAGCCTCTGGGGATGAGAATGGTCCCACTTAACTTACCAAGTACATTGTGCTGTTGCCTTTACAGTGCCCCATCTCCTGATATTGGCCGCAGATCAGGTCTGAGCAGAAAACACTATTATGGGTCTCTGGAGGCTGTAAGTAAAGTAATGTTATAATGTTTGAGCTCTTGATTTGTCACATTGCAAGAACAAGCATTTAACTGTCTACCCAGCAAGAGGCATATACACTGTAATTCTTACAACAAAATTCTTCCCAAAATTCCCTTGATTTCTAATGAACAATCACCTTTGAGATATTATTAACCATTAAACCAATTTGGTAGACTTTACCATGTGCTTTAAGGATTATTTAGAAGTTGCAATTTATTTAAATCGTCCAAAGAGAACTGGAAAGGCTGGAATGAGAAAATAAACAGGAAGGAAAAAAGGAATTTAAGGCAAAGTTATTTCAAGTCAAACTAGGTTGAAATAAATAGTCTTTCTTTTCTTGTCTGACATCGAACAAAAACAAAGAAATAAATACAAGTTTGACTCACTGCCTTTCAAAGTTTTTCCCTTGTCCACGAATCTTCCATTTGGCACACATGCTTGCCCATGACAGGCTTTTTTTCCCTTTGTTTGTTTTGTTTTGTTTTGCATTTCGTGTTTTATTTTATTTTTATTTTTTCAACATTGTGCATCTTGTGTATAAGAACATATCACATGCCTCACAAACACGGCTTACAATAAACTACTCACAGAATATTGCTTACAATAGCCTAATAAGAACAGTTCATAACGTGACAAAGACTAAAGAAATTACAAGTGCAATAAATCGTTTACAAAAGATATTTTAAAAGAAAGGCTTTTGTTTCGTTTTTTATTTTGCTTCAGTTGAATAATGTACAATGCCCTGGAAATGATCAAAGTGAAAATGCAGGTAGCAGATTCAGGATGGAGAGTGGTGAAATTGGAATACAGCAGGTGGATATAATTAACAAATTATTATCCAGCAGTGGTTTTTCAGCTTGTAATGTATTTTGGGAAGTGAACATTTTTGAATTGTGACATACTGCATCAGAAGCTGATAACACCCACGCCTTGTGATAAACTTTGTTCTGATCTCTGCCACCATTTTTTCTTTATTAGAATGGAATGACATCAAGACAGGGTAGTGGGGTCCATCTGGAAAATCCAGAATTTCAAACCAGATGGTACTTCAAGTATTTTCTGGGCAAAGGTAACTGTTTTCCACAAGAATAGGCCATTTGCAACAGTTGTCATGTGACCCCTTTTTCATAAAGTGAGTGATTCAGCCACTTTCAACACATTATTTTCCCAGAAATGAAAAAAGTGGCCTAAAATATAGTGTCATGCAAAATTTTCAGGCTCATATTGTTTAAGCAGAAGTTATCATGGACATTAGAAATTAGAAGGATTTGTATGGGAGAAAGACGCTTTGCCCTCCACTCACACTCAAATGATTTTTTAATACAAACCCTTGCATTCTTCCAAGTTTCGAACTGCTGTTGTTCTTTTCCCTTGTGGTTTGCAATTCTGAACATTTCTAACCTTGTTAATTTACCATTGCTTATCCTACCTCTAATAAGTATGAGAACCTGTCTTTCTTTTGTAGCGCTTAATTAAGGTAAAGTATCTTCAGTGAAGGGCAAAAATTCTAGCATGTATATGAAAGTATGGAATTCTTGAATTTTTCAAATGGTCATAAAATCTCGACTATCAGCAGTATTCATATGAAAATTTGCATTCTGGCTTAGTGAAACATGATCTTTTCATTTCTGGAATTCATACAGCTCCTGAGCTGCAAGTATACCAATTATCGGCCATGTGACCAACTGTTGCAAATGGCTTACTCTATATTTATTATTAAGGCCTTTTTCTACAAGGTAAGTCACTGGAAGAATGCTTCACTTAGGCACAAAAGATAATGCTGTGACTTCAGTGAACTTGTCTAATATTTTCTTGACTGTAGGGCTTATTTTCTGGTTTCAATCTTTTATCTGCAGTGCATCAAAATTTTGTTGGAATCGATGGCAGCAAAAATCATTTTATTCTCTCTGTTTGCCTAACTGATGCTGATAACTACGGTGCCCCTCAGTATCGAGCCATTTTGTGGAGAAAAACGGTAACTAAGAGCACTTTCCATTTGACAGAGCTGACTGGCCAGACCAGACATTTGGGTGGGCTGACTCTACAATGCCTTCAAAATAACACACTTCTTAAGCATGATATATACTCCTCTAAACGAATGTGAGGGATATCATGCAACTGTTTGTTCAAATTGCTGCATTTTTGTTTCAAACTGCCGGTCTGGCCGGCCGGTTCTGACAAAAGGAGAGCGCCTTAAGACTTGTTTGCTTAAATCAGTTTGTTCAAGATTCAAACACTGTGGCCGATCAGGGAAACTGTGCAAATTAATCAACAAAAAAAACATCGTCACAGACACCAACTACTATGGACTACGGATACACACCATGTCACAATTCCGTAGGCAATGCCATGTATATTCACCATAATTTTGGTTTAGGGTACATTGTACGTGTTGTACTACTTAAAGCACTAAGTGAAAATAGCCCTTTTATGAGTATTGAGTATCACGGCTTTGAGGGAAGTATGTTGATGGCAGGTTAGGGAGGGGAATTTGGAAGTGGTGCACTGATTTAGATGCAAATCTAGAAATCATGTTGCCTTTGTATAACCGATCATCTCCTTGTCTCAAATTATCACTATTTCAGGGAAGCCAGAAATTATGCATTCCATACCATCCTAACAAACCTGTTTCTCCAAAGAGTGTCTTACAGTATGTATATTTTTATATACTGGTACTTAAGGTTTGCTACACACTTGAGGAAATGGCAGAGCTAACTGCCTCACAAGGCGTTTTGCTCAGTTCTTTCGTCAAGTGTGCGGCGGGCTTAAAAGGCCATTTTATTGTCCCTTATTTGCACATCTCATTAAACACCGTTGTTGTCCAACATTTTTTTGAGAGCCGGGGTCCAATATCGCATGTATTCAGACATGACACGGAGACTTTCAGGTGTAGCTCGGTCTTGTTTTCTTTGTCACATAATTCTCATTTGGATCCTGAAACCTCGCGCTCCCTCAAAACGACTGTAGGGGACGCTAGTCAGAATATTCATAATGCATATGTTTTCCCGAACTCCAGTTGGTATAAAGATAAATTGCAGAAATGCATTGCTAGGATGAGCTTTACACGAAGCTGAAGGAAAAACCTCAGGGCAACAGTCCAAGGTTACGATATTTCTGGCTGCCTCATATTCTCATGTCAAATACGCGCCATGTACGTTTAACCTGAGCTTACTTTGGTCATGGTGGTTCGCAGAGCCTACGGTATTGGCAAGGTGGACAAAGGCCCCAAGGAAGTACTCAATCCTGAAATACAAAAGGTAATTCTTTCATGTCTAGCCTCACTATCACGCAAAAGATTGGGATAATATTTGTACTTATTATTTGCCATAACTAGGACAAAATAACTCACCGGAAAAGCAAAAAAAAAAAACCTTTTTCTTCCTCTGTTTGCACGAAGGCTTGTCAGAGAGGACGGCACCAAAAAGGCGGGAAAATCCCGGCCCAGTTCCTCACTGCTCAAGAGTGAAAGCCGTGAAAAGCAAGGTCGGCATTGGTCGGCATTAGATTCAATCCGCCGAGACCACCTTGCTCGAGAAAGGCTGGAATCTATTTATAACTAACTTATAATTCGTAACAAGAGATTCTCGGAAATTGAACGGGAAGAACCCCGAACCGAAAGACAGATCTCGTGATTAACGCACCATCCACCGAGACCACCTTAGCACATTACCGTAATTATTCCGGATAAGGTATGCCGAATCATAAAATACCTTTGGTTTTTCCTTTGCAGCAAAATGCACAATAGAAACCACGTGGCGGTGATTTAATTGGCTAACGCAAAGCATTACATCATCAGGAGCGACAAAAGTGCGAGGTCATTCTAGGTCATTCACCATTGCACCATTTTTGTTCTGCTTTCGTTTGACGATTGCTCCATAGCTTGAACTGCTTTGGATTACTAAGGATGTTGTTTTATTTGTCTTTGGCCGGTCAAAATGCATACAAACGCGCATGCCCTTCGCCGTACACCTATCTTAAGATTAAGATGTCAGTGGTCCGCGAACTCCGAGAGAAATGCCAAGAGAACTCAAACGCGCACATGAACTCAAATGGACGTGGATGCGTACGATGGATGCGCATGTGTAACCGGAACTCCTAAAATCTTGGAGTCTGGAATTGATTATTCCGGAGCTCCCTGTCTTGGCGCCGACCAAAAGATACGCGGGCTCTGGGAAAGAGATTGCGTGAAAGGGGGTTCCCCACTCTAGTGTTCTAGACCAAGGGCTTTTCTTTTTAGACCTGTTGGCGCATATTCTGCATGAGAGTTCCGAAAATCCAATACCCTAAAATGGTATGGTAATAACAAATAACCAAACGACTAAAGTAAGGCCATATAATATTCTTTAACTCATATTTCCTAAGGATTTGTTCCATTTCTGAGGTGGTATTCCAATTTTGGAACATTCCGAATATGACCCCAAAAACGCGCCCCCCAAAATACTTTAGGTCTCAAAGAAGTGTGGAGAACGACTCGGTTCCAACAATCTTAATGACCTGTACGGCACCCTAATGGAGCTTGGTCAGATGCTCCAAATTTTTGTCCAACTTACTGTGCCTGGGGCCCAATGAGTGACCAATTCAACCCAAATAAAGCATTTTGTTTCCGCACCCCACCCACCCCATACGCTGACTATGTTCATAGCCCCAATGTAACTATCTGGCCTTTTTTATCTTATAGGAACTGCTTGTGTTGGAAGAACAAGAGGTACGCGATCATCGGTTACGGTGTATTTATATTGAACTGACCTTTATGATAACCACTCACTGCTCTTAAGCCCTGGACTGGCTCTTAAGCTATATCAACAAATCAAATCAAATCCGCAGTTGCTTACAATGCGCTGGTAATTAGCCCGGTGAGGGTATCTCTCTTTTTGGAGAAAATTTACCCTCCGTCTTGAAAATTAAGGAATGGGTTAGACAAAGCCTTGAGAGATATTAAAAAACATAACGAGGAAATTAGATTTTCAAGGAAAGGCTGAAACGCTGTGGTTTCAGTGAAGCCAGGAGCCGATAAGGACGATCGTCCATATGTTGTAGTCCGAGCCACCAGCACTGGAGTAGATGAGGTTATTTTTTCGTTGTTCTCTAATAAAAGGTTTCACTGTCGTGGCCGCCATCTTGTAGGTAGGGCTAAAAACTCGGACAGACTGGGGCGAGTCATTGTTTCGGTTCAAAATGGCGGGGAAAGAATACAAGTTCGAAGACCGTGAAATGAGGGTAGTGACTTGTTTCCATTGCTCAAGTAGCCTTCTGAGGATTACCGCTGGGCAGTGACAACATGGTTTGGTTGGCGGGTGCTCACTCCACCCGGTAACCACCGTGGGCTCAGAAGGGCAGTTTGAGTTATGGAAACGAGTCAAAACCTGAAATGAGATGCAGCCGCCATTTTTGAACCGAAACAATGACTCGCCCCAGTCCGTCCGAATTTTTAGCACTACCTACAAGATGGCGGCCACGACCGTGAAACCTTCTATCACTCTGCAGTGAAACGAGAACAAATCATTTTCACACTAAACTCCATAACACAGACCAGAGTCAGGAATGGGCATCTCGTTTATTGACAACTATTGAAGACAACAGGACTAATCCAAATAGCAAGAAACAGTTACATAATAATCATTAATCAAATGAACCCAATTACTACGGTGGCCCACAAGGGACATGCTGCAAATTTAAAAGGTTGCTGCAAATTTATAAAAGTTGCTGCAATTTTATAAATGTTGCTGCAAATTTATAAAAGTTGCTGCAAATTTATAAATGTTGCTGCAAATTTATAAAAGTTGCTGCAAATTTATAAAAGTTGCTGCAAATTTATAAATGTTGCTGCAAATTTATAAAAGTTGCTGCAAATTTATAAATGTTGCTGCAAATTTATAAATGTTGTTGCAAATTTATAAAGGCTGCTGCAAATTAATAAAAGTTGCTGCAAATTTTTTTAACAAGTTGCTGCAAATTAAACCACAGAAAATATGCGCACGCACATTCCAGTAATTCAGCTGCGTACTCCCGCCATTTCATCTTGCCTTGATTCCTCGAGTGCTTATCCTCGACTTCTGTTTCCTCAAAATGTTCTGCTCCTCTTGTGGAAGGCTTAAGGCTTTAGGGTTAAGAAGAAAGGAAACAGATTACGATGAAGATTTATTACGCGACCTAATCAAGCAAGAAATGCAAGGAGCAGGTTCTCTGGCCGGCTATCGATACGTTTGGCATTCTCTCCGACTGAGGTATCATATGAATGTCCCTCGGAGTGTGGTTGCTAGTTACATGAAAGAGATTGATCCTGAGGGAGTTAAGGAACGAAGGGCAAGACGACTTAAGTTTTTTCAGTTTTCGGGCGTTTACTGCGAAAATACCCCTTTCTATCCTCTTCTTTGCGAGCTTTGAACTGTGCAAATGTTAATGGCGCTGTCCCACTGCCACCGGTCCCGTTGTCATCAACTGCACTAGCGTCTCTCTTCAAGGCATTTTCATTTGGACTTATTGTGTTTCCACACTGGTGACAAAACTGTGCTGCTGAGACACATTCTGTTCCACAAGAGGAGCAGAAAATTTTGAGGAAACAGAAGTCGAGGATAAGCACTCGAGGAATCAAGGCAAGATGAAATGGCGGGAGTACGCAGCTGAATTACTGGAATGTGCGTGCACATATTTTCTGTGGTTTAATTTGCAGCAACTTGTTAAAAAAATTTGCAGCAACTTTTATAAATTTGCAGCAGCCTTTATAAATTTGCAACAACATTTATAAATTTGCAGCAACATTTATAAATTTGCAGCAACTTTTATAAATTTGCAGCAACATTTATAAATTTGCAGCAACTTTTATAAATTTGCAGCAACATTTATAAAATTGCAGCAACTTTTCTAAAATTTGCAGCAACCTTTTAAATTTGCAGCATGTCCCTTGTGGGCCACCGTAAATTACAGCCTCATGTAACTAAATTCAGGTACAATACTTGCAAACCGAAAATTAAGGTGCAGCTCAGGTAAAAGAAAACTTATGGTAATGCAAACGAGATTTCCCGTCGAGTGACCTTGAATTGCAAAAAAACCCTTTATATACCTGAATGACAAATAGTCATGCGTGCTTCCTATTAATGAACCTGGTAACACCTACTGTAATCCCCACACCTTCTAGATACCAGAACACAACAATAGGCGCATTCCATAACGTGAGAAAACACATTTTTTGAAACTCCCTTGAAAAGAGGTTGCAATGGCTGCAAGCGGTCTCCTCTGTGCAAAAAGTACATGCCGGATTTAAAAAAATGAGCGGTCAATCGCTGTCATGCTTAGCCATTTGATTGGATGAATTGGATGAACGTGCCTGTTTATATTTTTTAGCGCGCGAAATGTCGTTCCAAAAATAGGGCCGTCTACTCCTGTGATGGCGCACGAACCCAGTGGCGGAGATGTACGCTCGTACTTATGGACTCCTGGTGAAGCTTAATCTTGCCATTTCTTTCACCAGGGATCCGTTAACTTCAAGTTTGGAGTTCTTTATGCCAGACAAGGCCAGAGCACAGATGACGAGGTTTTCAGTAACGGTAAATTTCATCCCTTTTCATTGAGATCATTTATCTTCTTCCCCGGGAAAAGCTACCTGAAGTCATCAATCGAAGGGTTGCCCCTCCCCCTTTCCGCACAAACCACAATCATTCACACAGCGTCAGAGTTTTTATTCATTTATAAGGTGTGGGTAACTTTTTGAAGATTAATTAGTTCGGCCACAGATGGGCGTCGCAAAACAAAAACAAGAGCAAATTACAAGCAGGGCCCTCACAGCAAGTTTTTGAGTAAAGACGGACACGCGAGCCAAGTTGGGGGAGAGACATGCTTGAAAATTACGTTTTTTGTTTTATTTTATTTTATCATGAGCCCATAATGGCTCCTGATTTTATTTATTTATTTAGTTATTTTTTTGCACAAAAGTGGTGAGGCTTTAGCCCCTCAGCCAATCACGTTCTGACGGACTAGCCAATCAGATCGTAAAGCAAGTAGACGGCAGCCGGCACCAAGCGCGGGAAAACGGTATTGATTTTTAAGTCGCAATTGGTTTTAGTTTTTGCATCTGATTGGTTCAAATGTTTGCGCAAGTTATTTGAGCCAATCGTAAAGCAAAGCACAACCAAGAACAATGAAATTTCGACACTCATTTGAAAACTGCTGTAAAATGTAGCGGCTCATCGTAAACAACATTTTAACCTGATGGACGGCAGCGTTTCGGTAAGGTTATTTGTTGCTATTGCTTGTCAGTGCTTCAAATAACGCGATTATTCAACCCTTGACAGTGACGGTTAGTCAAGAGTTCGAGAGTTTCCTGGAGTTGCTGGGCGAAAAGATAGAACTTAAAGGCTGGCAGAAGTATCGAGGAGGACTGGACGTGAAAAGTACGTGA
>BLFK01000383.1:19299-31897 GCA_014634185.1 Astreopora myriophthalma | reverse complement strand
CCCCCCCCCCCCCCCCCCCCCGAGCGCCTCGTATCTGCATATTGCTTTGGGACTTGGGAAACATTTAAGTGATGGAGGGAGGTTTAAAAGTTCCTCTTTTAATCTTCGTTTATTTCTGCATGTTCTAATCTTTGGAGATGAAAATTAAAATCATGGTCTGCCTCAATTCGTGAAAAGTATCTGTAATTATGTTTTGTACTTGATAAGGATCTGTTTGTAGAACTTTGCGATGCGAGGGGTTGCGTTTTCATCAAAATCGAAACAATCGTTTTGTATCCATGTATGTACTGAATCGCTTTCGGTTTATTTGTCCTTTTCACCCGGTTCGTGAGTTTTATGTTTTAATACGACCAAGATCAGAACACGCAATAACCACACCTTTTGCCTTCGCCCCTTTGAGGTGGTGAAGTGAATAGGATTTTACGTTTCGTGACAAATTCCAAATTGAATCAGAGGTATACACGCACCCTTTCGTATTTCATGCCACGCCCTTGATTTTCGTTTTATTTCTTTTGTTCCAGATGACATGACCGGTTCGCATTCACTGTATACAATATTCGAGGGACATGAAGTTATGTTTCATGTTTCCACCATGCTGCCGTTCACGCCTGATAACCCGCAACAGGTGAGGCTAATATGCCATGAAGATTCGGCGTCGATCGTTTGAAGTTTGTAAACACTAGAGCCTTTCTTGATACAGTTAGTTTTCTTTAATTACAGAGCAAAGTAAAAGTAATAAAAATCACAAAACCTGTGCATTTGAACTCGCTTTGAAAAAGATGTTGAATAGAACTAGGAAATGCATGGCTTATTATTTGAGCCAGAGGTATGGTAAAGTCCGTTTACAGGGACTTGTACATTCTGTAATCAGATCTGACGGTATAACTTTTGTTTTAGGTTGAACGAAAACGCCATATCGGAAACGACATTGCTATTATTGTCTTCCAAGACTGGAATGGAAAGTCTTGCGCCTGTCTTCCAGCGATCAAGTCCAAATTTGTCCGTATCCTTTTGAAATAATGGTTACTTCACTATCGTCTTACTTAGAAGCGTGAGGGTGGTCAGTTTACAACGAAATTAGCATAATAAATGGAATCGTTTAGCTTTCTTGTCTGTTTGTTTCATTATAGAATTGTGGAAAGGAATAAGATGAAGGAACAGTTCCTCTGAGACTGTCACATGATCTGAATTGGGCAATTAAAGTGCCTATCACCTCAAAATACCTTTCCGCTACAATAGTTCTCTGCACCTGTCCCAAACATTTTTTTTTTTGCTTTTAAAACCTTTTCGCTACAAATCCGCTGATTTACAGGCTCTCAAAAGTTGGAATTTGGTTTACGACCGAGCAAGGAAGGGGAATGGGTTCAATACCGGGTTGACGTGACAAAGTACTTTGCATTGGGATTGTTTATTGAAAACAAACGGCGATGCTAAGTAGTTTGTGACGTCAACCCGGTATTGAACCCATTCCCCTTCCTTGCTCGGTCGCGGGTCAAACTTTGTCCAGATTTTCCACCTTTGAAAATCAGTAAAAAAGTGACTCTTCAGGAAAAATGTCGTACGTAGAGCAACAAAATATGTTTGGGACAAGCGCAAAGAATTATTGTAGCGGAAAAGTACTTTGAGGTGATAGGCACTTTAACATACACAGCTAAAGAGGTCTATTAATATACATTGGATTGAAAGATATTGATTATGCATTGCTTTGGCCAAGGCGCTTTCCCCTTGCCTTTGGCAAGGGCAATAATCAGATTAAGTTTCGAAAGTCTTTGAAGGTGATGATCATGATGATAATTTTTATGCTGTTATGAAAATTATAGTTACAATGATAATAATAACGATGCGATGATAACAACAAAAACAATTGTGAGATGTACCAGGTTCACCCAGCCTTCTCCTTCTCCTTCTCCTCCTCCTCCTCCTCCTCCTCCTCCTCCTCCTCGTGTCTTCTGTGTAATTGAGTTGGACACCTTAACTGGCCAAGACATCTATGCTCTTGTTTCTTACAGTAAATCGGACGATAGCTACCGGTGAGACCTCTTGACTTAAAATTACAGTCTCTCTGATGAAATTCTTTACACGCTTTCCAACAAACGAATTCTTAATCATCTCTCCACAGGTTGACGGTCTTCTCCGAGAAAAATGTTCCAATTTTTGGCCCACCCCTGCCTTGTCCACCGGTCTTTAGAAATCACCAGGAATTCAGAGATTTCCTTCTTGTGAAGTGTAAGTGAATTATTCCCCTATCCAGCCCGTCTTCACCATCGAGAATTTTCGTTCTCGGCTTGTACGTTATTGCTTCCTTTTCTTTCGTTGTAGTAATGAACGGCGAGAAAGCTGCGTATGCATCGCCCACATTCAGCAACAGACGTCAGCGGACTCTTGACAGCCTGATAACGAGGCTTCTTCAAGACCACATGCACGAGGTAAGCAGTCGATCCTGTCCTCTGCCCATAAACGGTCATTAAAATTTATACGTAAAATAATGTGTCGGCCTCGTTTTATGGGCATTGTTGGTCGTCTGACACAGTAACTAGTTTTTGCCTGAGCACTGTTCCGGCTTATTATTCATGGATGACCGCTTTATCACCTTTCTCCACAATCACTTCAGTGTGGTAGCCAGACTTTTGACTTCTGATATTGCATTTGGTGCAACGTAAAAAGCAGTTACTTGTAGCAGGTCACAGCAGACAATTAGGGCAACCAATCAAAACTCGACGCTTGATACATGTGGCCGGCCGGCCGGCCGGCCCGGGGAGGCGCGGGAAATTCCAGAGACAAAGTGACAAAATGCCTGCTCGGTTCAGAAAGTTGTGCGGGATTTCTCGGCAAATCACGGCAGTCGCAAATCACTTTCTCGTAGTGGAGCATTTCTTGCAATTGTTGTGTCGGCTATCGTAATGGGCACTCCCAATCAGAAAAGTGCTTTTAGAACTGAGACCTTGCACCAGGGACCATCAAGGGTGCACTGATTTATTGTTGTTGTTTTCGATTGCAGAAACTCGGTGCTCGGAAATCATGGAATGATGCGTTGGATTCTTCCAGAGGAAATCGCCGCAAAGGAATGGAAAGAGAACAAGCTTTTCTCCAGTTAGGACAGGTAATAAAGTGTGCTTAAAGGTCCTGTTTGTTTGTTTGTTTGTTTTTTTGTCAATTTTCGTCGTTTTGTTTCTAAGTAGATAATCTATTTAGAAACAAGACTTGTCCGTCAGTCTCTTAAGCAGTCACAGAATTGTCTGTTAATTTCTTTAGATTTCTCTCTTAATAAGCGAGACAATAGCCGTATAAAGCGAGCTTTTTGGCTGTGCATGTCAAGCGACAATTTTCCGTTTTGTTTAGTCCTTGAAGCTGAAAACAATTGTAAAAGGTGATGCCCCGACAAGTCTGGCGAGTACATCAGGGAACTCCAGATTTGAGGTAATTCAGAAATATGTTATATGGTTGTTGTATGGTTGTTGTTTATCTTTTTCTTGATTCTTGAAGTGTTTTTGCCTCGCTGCTAGTGAAACATCTTTTTTATCTCTGCCTCGTGGAAGGCTGTCATCGCCAGTATATAAAGTATGGCCGGTATCCCAAGCACGCTATGCTAACAAAATCAAGAGAGATCTTGTATTTTAAGAATACCTTTCTAGGTTATTTTCGCGGATTTCCTGAGGATCCGCTAACTGAATTTGTGTTTTAACAATCCGTGTTGTAGTTGAAGAAAGGTTCGCTGTCTTTTTGAGGTCGCGAATGGGACTGAATGCGGCTAAATCTGCACACCTCTCTTTCTGTGTACAGTCGTTTCCGTTGCAATCATGTGACACATTTTATAACATTGAAGTTGCATGAAGTTGCAGCTTGGATTTAAAAATGTCATACGACATCCGTTCTTCCAAACTTCCGCCCATAGGCAGTAACAACCGTTCATATAAGGTGAACTTTATCTTTCACATTTTCCCCATTGTTTGATCAATTTACCTTTGGATTCTTTCAGCCGTGGCAACCCCAGTGCTTTTTTGAGGATTTTCCCTCCAGGATATTTTGCGGCGACTCGTGGGGTAAAATATACTGTCTCCTTAATTTCACGTCGCTTAAGAATGCTGGATTTTTACTTCTGCAGCATTTGATCTCTGTGCGTCTTTCTAACAGGTAACAGCCTGGTGCTGGGCACGGAGGATGGAATTCGAGTGATACAAGGTTTGACTTTTGCTTTTCTCAGTCGTTTACGTTTACGTCGACATCGCGTTATAGTCTTCTTTCCCTTTTTTGTACACGCCTCTCGCACCCGCTTAGGTCACCGTTATTCTCTGTCATACTACCGTATGACAGAGAATAACGGTGAACTTTCTCAGGGACAGCCCAGTGCATTTTTGCCTGAGACGCACTCGTTTAGGTGGACGTGGACATTACCCCTCCCCCCTCCCCCCCCCGAAATGGTTTAAATCTAGAGACTCGGAAATGAACGTAACAGAAACCTCACTTCCGTCGATAATAGGGTTTTAATAGATATACCGATATTTATAACACCCAATTGATTCGGGTTTTCCTTCCGTTTTAGGGGAAACACATCGCTACATATTCGACAAGTCTGTGGTTGCGAAACAAATGAGTGTCGTCGAGGAGTTTGGACTTTTTATTTTCCGAGTTGACAAAGGTAGACGTTCAGACATTTTGTGTAACAGTTCATATAATATACCTGGACACCAATACACTTCATGCTTCTAACAACTGTATCTGTAGTTGTAAACAAGGACTTATTGCTTGGCTTCACTTAGGTCGGGGGAGAGGAAATGTGAAATTCTGTATTCGGCTCTATACTTGGTAACGGTTCAAACTCACATTGTTTGATTCCGCGCGAACTCCCTTCTGCTTTCATCAACTCTCAGGCTGCAGGATTGTATTATCATCTACCCACTGTTGGGGATTCAACTCGCAAAAACTGTAGAAATACCCCGGTCCGTATCGGGACTAGACGATTGACCATTTTCAGCAACTTAGTTGTTTGAGAATGGATAACCTCCTCCCTCCATCGGTCAAGATTGATCAGTGCTGTATTCAGTTTTACGATATTAACTTTTTCCAATCCCTCGCTCTTCTACGTCCTCTGTGAGGCTTTGATGTTGAAGAATTTCTGCCGATGATTGTTAGGTAAGGAATTCCATTCGTCAAAGTTGTACGTGTTCAGATTAACGGACTTCGAAGATGAAGACGACGAACCAAAGTCCAGGGCATTCTGCAGAAACCACAGAATTGAAAAAAGCAAAGGTAAGGATAGAAAGAGGTTTTGGGTTCATTCAGTGAGCTTTATATTTACCTAGTAGAAAGGAGGTCAAAGAATGACCAAGACTAAAGGCTTTTTTTTTTGCGCAACTTACGAAGTCTGAAAACAGAATATGGTCCATTTTTTGGCCTGCTCGAGCCTCTGCCACACTGGCACAGGGCTCTACGAATTGAACTAACAATAAATTTGGAACTAGCGCCGGATTTTGCGGTGGGCTCCTAATGAATGAAGTGCCGAATAAAGATTTCATACTATCTCTTCGTCTGCTGTGTTTTCAAGGCTGCGATTTCTTAACTCAATTGTTTTCCTTTCTTATGCAGGTTGCCATTTGTTTGCTGTGAGTCAGTCGGCTGAAGATGAGTTGAGGCTTGCAGTAGCTGTAGGAAGGAAGGTGGTGCTTTTAAGGTGGAAGCACACGTTAATACGGAGCACGTGGTCAGTGGGGAACAACAAAGATGTGGCTGATGGATTTGAGACCACCCAGGTGTGATGCCGAACTATTCGTTCTTGTTATGTCAGAACTCGAATGAAATATTGCAGATTTCCACCTTACATACTTCCTTTCTGTTCCTCATTAAAGAAAAGTTGTAAATGGTTTGAACCTCGAGGAATCATATTTGCCGTATCTTGATGAAATAAGGTCGTCCGGTTGTCTGAGTGTAGTATTGAGAAAGACCGTCGGTTTTGATCACATTGACAATCTGAGCGGGAGACATCTTCAGAGTTACGTGAGGAAGACGACTGAAGATGATCGACTTTCTTTCGGGTTGTCGGAACGTCAGTCAGTGCTGTCAACAACAGTTCTTCTCGGGTTTTCACTCACCCGGGCGATATTACTTCGTCAGGTTATAGTTAAAGTTGTCGTCGTCGTCATCATTTAAATATTTTCACTTTGTAACTTAACAGGAAGTGGCCGTAGCTGAGGCACCCATTGTGATGACACTGGTGTACACAAGTTCTCACGAGAGTCTTGTTTGTGTGGGGTACAAACATCAGTTTGATCTCATTAGTGAAAACGGGGATGTGTCGAGGATACACAATGTTGACAGACAGAAGGTAGTGAAGTAGTATATCAAACACGAAAAAGAGTGTTTCATCAGATATTGAAACACCGAGAAGCGAGTTGAAAAAACGAGGCCAAAGGCCAGGGTTTTTTCAACAGAATTCGAGGTGTTTGGATAGAGCATGAAGTACTCTTTTGAGTGTTTGATATTGCTTCTCAAAGGAACCAGTATGTTAAGAGAGATTTTTAGTTTAAAGTTGCCTAAATCTTATGCTAATGAAACTACCTTCCTGGTCTGAGTGATTTGAATTATTAATTAGCTTGAAAAAATAATGTATGTATCGAGTTATCTCTCGACAGAACTTCTTCAAAATGCGCCTTTTCGATCGCGCATCTTGCTTCTTTTTTTATAGCTGAAGGCCGCTTTCCTACCCCTCTAATTATGTACATCGCAATCCAGCTGTCAAAACCCTTTTCGCTCCCAATGTGATCTCGCATCACGTGATAATGGTATTTCGCTCACGAAAAGGAGACAGTCGCGTCATAATTACGATTAATTTTCCTATTCCGACGGCGTTCATACCAATACTTTTTATTCGACAGCCAAGGACACATTTTATGTGGGAAACGAGTTGGAATGATGGGCGAAGTGATAACTGTCAAATTTATGCTTTCCGCGGTTCGACGTTCTCGTAGCCTGCCAGCTCGTCCTTGCTTAAAAACGATGTTAGATTTCACTTATGTTATCCCGTATCCCGACGCGACCCAAATTTCTTATAGGTCCCATGCCACATTTATTTCGACATATTTCCTGTATCCCACAATTTATTTTGGGCCTTCTTTAAGGGGATAATGTGGCGTCGTTTTTTGTATAAACGTGTTTATAAATCATTGCAACACGAGAAGCGGTGCATGGAACTGTTTTGTTACCTCTACAGAAAGCAACTCTTGTCTCGGCAGTAGATGTATACGAAGAAGAGGAATCAGAGCTGCTTATTTCTTTTAATCGTAAGTGAAATTCAGCGTCTAAGGTTAAAAAAAAATACCAAGTTCTTTACAATAACGATTGAGGAGTTAAATGTACCTTACTCGGTAAACTGTCAGAGCGAGACATGGTACCGAGACCCGCGCGTTCCAAGAAATATGCATGATATGAATATTCTTTGAAGTTACACGAACAAAAGGAAAAGTGGTTACCTCCTTAATTTCTTTCTACTTTCAATCAAATTGTGAGGCAACTTTCAAGTGAACTATCAACTGATTTAGCGCTGGAGCACTATCTGGGGACACCATAGAATCAAATCTAATCATCTCGAGCCAAATGACAAAAACTTTGCCAAATCAGATGAAAGCAGTGACACCTCACTTTCTTGCATGAATTTAAACAAATCTCATAGCTGTGCTTTTTTGTGTCATATTCAGTGTTTTGCTTTATGTTGCATTCAAAATCTGTACTATGCTTTGTAATTCAAACTTGTTTCCAGACCAATCCATCTTCAAAAGATTAACAGGAGAACAGTCATCAAACTTCTCATTCCAGTGGAATTCAGCTCCCAGCTCAGTCGGTATGTGCAGGCTTACTGTTTTCAATTTGTGAGCTAAAATAAATGAATTCACTGCGCTTGCAACCGCAGCCGACGAATGCTACTTCGTTGTCCTCACAAGATCGATCGCCACCCGAACGTCGGCGAGATTCTGCAGATGCCATTTCTCAAAATTTTTGCATTCTTTTCTCAGTTTGTGCGTTTCCATATCTACTTGCTTTTACGACAAACACGATAGAGATACGTCTTGTTGTCAACGCAAATTTGGTACATACTCTGGTTTGGCCCAAGGTCTCTCTCATATCAGCCAAGGTACGCTAATATTCAATTATTTTCTTCACCTTGGAGCGGTTTCTATTTGAGTGTCTTAAGTAATTTGGGATTTCTGTGGATTTGCATCAATGCTTTCCTTTAGTGGCCGAAAAATGTCACCGAGTTATTTTCTCAAGCAATGAATCTCTCACTTGTGTTTTCCCTCACTTAATATTTACTTTACATGTAGAGCAGTTTTCAACTGTGTATTTGGGTGCGGTAAAACCAAAACCAAGGTAACGACTTCGGCCAATCACGTTGGGCACAAACAATCAATTGAGCCAACCACTGCGCGAAGAGAATACACACAGTCGGCCTAAGCGCGGGAAAACACGTGCGAGAAAGTCATAATCGGTTTTGTTTCTACCTCCCACGAGGTGAGACCGTAGCGCGAGATTTTCAAGCCAATCACTGAGCGCGGGAAGCGCTAAATTACTTTCCACTTCAGTTAATTGTCAAAGTCTGCAATGATTTGATTTTGGTATCACTGCACTCAACGGAAAACCGCTTGAAGACTGACCCGAATTTGTCCCCAGCTTGTCAATTTACAGTATTACAACGACAGAAACTATGTTAAGTTCTTGGGGATTTTTTTTCTGGAAAGGACTTGCCCAAACTGAAATAACTCGTCTATTACTCTAATGACCTGTAACAATCCATGACAGCTCTGACTTTTCGTTTAGGAATTAAACATAGTCCCTTTTTCAACTGGGCGTTTGAAGCATTTTCATGGATGTTAAAAAATACTTCTTCAACAGGCGGACATTTACTTCAGTGCTTCAGCGCCAAAGACTTCGAACGCGTCTTCTCAAGCGACAGGGAGCGGTGGACCGTCAACTCCTAGCACCGCTCAAGAAAGAACTTCTTTGTATAAAATATCCACGATTTCTTTAATGGGACAATTTCTTGACCCACCTCTTTTGCGGAATTCGCAACTCGTTGTCGCGACGCCATCAAATGGGAATCACCCAAGTGGTGAAGAGCTCACGAACACGATCGAGGCAAAAGACTGTTCTCCTGAACAAGGGGGCACCGTTACCAGTGATTTCGAGACAAATACGTCCTCATCTGCTAGTAGCACTACTTCGTTTCCGGGCTTACGAAAAGTCTCCGATCCTGTTGACCGGAGGGATGCGGTCAAATATTC
Organism: Astreopora myriophthalma; assembly: GCA_014634185.1. NCBI lineage: Eukaryota > Metazoa > Cnidaria > Anthozoa > Scleractinia > Acroporidae > Astreopora > Astreopora myriophthalma. The sequence goes on along the minus strand of BLFK01000383.1, from coordinate 22,628 downwards.
GGATAATTTATCATGGACATCAGTGTAAGAGGTGGACAACTGGAATCTAATGTTAATTTGTTCTTGTTGATCAAGCAGTTTAGTTGGTAGCAGAAGATGCACCAGTGGAGGCATATAGAGACGTGTTATCGTCCCTTTCACTCGCTCCAAACTTCAGCGACTGGTACACTTCACCTCCTGGCCAGCAAACGCTGTTCCCAGGGGCGAAATATTCAGTAACGTTTCTCGTCGGTCAAGCGAATGTTGTTGGATCAATGAGTTCTCGAACGAGCTAGTCATTTGGAAAGAATTTGGCCCAAGTACCGGGCTCCTATTGAAACTGGAAGTCTAGTTGTTTGTGCGTATAGTTTGGCAACCTTCCCTTAATCAAATTTAATGCTTGATTCTTAAGTTGAAGCAGGAAATAATGCTTGCTTAGTGACGAGGACGTCCCTTTTACGCAAGCGTATTCATGTGGGGTGGGGCGCGAAGGAGGACACACGCTTGGCGAGAAGGAAGCTTGAACCACGCGAGGCGATTAACAAAGCTTCCTTTCTTGCCTCGCACGTTTCCGTCGTTGGCAGTTGTTGGCCAGTGTGCAGCGGCCAGCATTTAGAAAGAAAGATCGGAGTACGAGTTCGAAGTCTCGGTGCTAAGCACGTGCATGTATAGATAAAAAAATCCAAGTGAGCTTCCTCAGAACGACAAACTTGTAGTCGTGGACCTCTCCTTGAACAGGCGGCTGTACACTAGCTAGGCAGTTCATTTTCAATGACAATATCCGGTCATCATTTTTTATAGTAAAGTTATAAAAGAAAAGGAGGCTGGTCATTCCTTTGAGAGGAAATAAAAGGTATAGTTGATGTAATTATTATTTATAAATGCATTATAATCCGATTTTAAGAGCAGATTTAAGTTAAATCTGAGAAGAGAGAGAGACAAAGTTTTACAACGTTAGTCAAGCCTTATTTAACGGTTCGATAAGTAGATCGAACGATAAAATGATTAGTCTTTTGGTTTCAGCATTGAATTCAAAAGCAGAGATTTTCAAAAACGGAGATTTATTGTGCACACGTGGTAGTAGAAACGCCACAGATAAGTGAGAGATGCATCTGGGTATAATGTATGGGTGTCCAAAGATCGTTTTAAATAAAAACTGTGTAAAACGCAATCATGTGCGCTGTATACTCGTGAAATGTGTGCATTTATTGACGATAAGTTTCCTGCGTGTCATGTCCTAGTCTCCTTCGCAGCCGCTCTGGCCGGAGTCACGCAACGCTCCCCGTCCCCACGCCATAGACAGCCAAGCCCAGCCAAGCCTCCTTATGTGCTTAGTGCTTGGTAACCCAGCCAGCTGTTTTGATGTTTGTTGCCTTTCTTGCACATGGACCACGAGGAGTGTGAGCGAGGCGAAGGTTTTTACAGTTTTTGAGGAGTATCCAGGTTTGTGAATGTTAGTTTTCTTCTCCTTCTCAAACTTGGACGTTTGCAGGACGGTTCTTTCTTGGGGCTTCTCTTTGACGGCCCGGAGATAACGTAGAATATCCTCGATGAGTGCGCAGGGCGTCGATGACAGGGTTTTTCAACGCCTAATTCGATTTTGAAATGTTCCATTCTTTCTTCCCATCTTGAGTAGTGCGTTTAAGGTTTTAGGGTGGTCGTGCTCGATAGATGAGATAGGATCAGAGAAATAAATAGTAACGTTGAAATCCAGGCCACAACGTGGTAAATTAAGCGCAAATAGTTTGTCCGTGAAAGTTGTGGTTCACACTTATTTTCGTCTACAAGATGTACAAAGCTTACGTTGTGTGTGTGCATAAATTTGGTCGCTTCGCGTTCACCTTCAGCTGTTTGCCAATATGACGTGGTGTGCCTGTGTGCGTTCGTCGTCAAAATTTAAATGAATTTATCTTTAGAAACATTTTTTAGAATTTTGCCTTGGTTTGTTTTAATTAGTACAGGATGAGTAGTTCAGAAGAGCTGTCACAGTATGAAAGTGACGTCAACAACTCTTTGAAACCTTCAAACAACAAAGCAGAACGCAATGGTGGCCCACCTGCAATTCCAAGAGATCAATTTGGATATTTTGGAGTCCATGTCAGCAATCTCCCATCTGGCATTGCTGAAACATTGCTTGAAAAAACTTTCTCTGTGGCTGGTCCTGTACAAGTTTGCAAAGTTGTGGAGCATCCAAATAGTCCAGTGTATGCTTTCATTAAGTTCTCTTTGCTGAAAGAAGCTCAACAGGCTTTGTTCAAGTTTGATGGCTACAGCCTGAATGGACATGTGTTGGCTGTGAGACCTGCGTATCCTGTCAGCAGATATAAAAGAAATTCGTCATTGAGCTCGAGACAAGACCTGAGTGATAAATCCTGGGAGAGGGGAAAGGTTATCAATGGTAGAAACAAACAAGAGAAAAACCATGGTATAACCTATACCATGGGCTCTACGGACTGCCGATTGAAAGATGGAAGACTTAGTGATAGTGATGTTGTGACATTTAGTGGGTGTTCAACAAAAGTAACTCCACTAAGAAAAGCTAATGCAGGTCAGTCGCTGGCACCACGGTTCAAAAAGGATTCTCCACCTCCACGTTTTCGAAGCCGTTCTCCATGTAAGTCCTCAACACCTAATGCCTCATTGGAATCTCAAGATGTTCAGCATGTGCCTGTCGTTCAAATGGCAGGTACAAGCTCATCAGCCTTCAGGCCATACCATGGAAACTTTCAGGAACCCAACTTGCAAAATAGTAGCCCTGCAGAAAATGGTGTCGTCACTGTTGCTTCGTCCTTTTCACAACTTGGACTGTCACCTCCAGTGATGAAGAATGCAACATCTTATCAAAGCCATGCAAACGGTCCTTTATCTTGTCAACCAGGTGGTGCACAAGGTGTAGTGTCTTGGAGTCATTCAGGAGCAAGTGGAAATACTACATCCTGTTCAAACAGCAGGGAACTCTCAGTGAATAATCAAGGAAGAAATGTAAATGCATCAGTAGCTGGCTGGAGCCCTCGTGCAAAAACTGGAATTTCTTCGTGGAGCACATTTGATGTGGTGCAGTATTTTCTTTCCACAGATTGTGCCGAGTATGCAGGATTCTTTCAAGAGCAGGAAATCGATGGCAAGGCGTTGCTTTTGTTAAACAGAGAGACACTCCTCCATTTCTTGAAAGTTGGTCCGGCTCTTAAGGTGCTGCAGTTAATTGATGAACTGAGGTCTTAATGGCTTGAAAAAGGCTTGATACTTACTGCTGTATTTATTGATGTTCTGTCCATATCGATTTCATTTTTCAGAAATTATTATGTGTTCTTCCTTTTTATCCCTCTCTGCCGTGTAAGGATCTTTTGCTT